>JALPQI010001719.1:0-105677 GCA_025490895.1 Thaumatotibia leucotreta
TATACGCCCGTATTAAATAGGTACACACTCTGTACTGTGCGCTTCATGCGCCTACCAAGATGTGATTTCTTTACTAATAAAATTGATTATTAAATACGTAATGTTTTATTTAATTGATTGTATCTGACGTGTTCATTAGGATGTGTAGGAGATATCGACGAAAGCTAGGCTTCAACTTCGCTTCGTCGCTCCTGCTTATTAGTCTTTTGAACTTAACCTTACTGTCTTGGTTTTACCCTGATCTGCCTCATTCGCTTGATTTCTATTATGCTAATCCATATTAGGACGAATACAGTTATATTTAATAATGTTATGCATATTTCAATTATGCATAATCAGTAATATGCGTATTAAGCATTATGGATTTTTATTATTTTGCCTATTCAATATTATGCTTAATTATTTATGCCAAATCCGTTATGCGAATTCATATTAGGACTATTAATATTAGGCATATTAAAGGGGACCCACTGAAAAGACAATGTCGCTTCCGACACGTTTTCATGGAAATCATTGAATGCTCCTATGTTAGTTTGAGAAAGAAAACAAATAAATATAATAGTGTCAAGCTTATGTGTACATATTATACACGTGTATATGTGTGATCTTTTCATAGCAGATCAATGTGATTATGCAGCATATTACACATACACCTAATCAAAATAATGCGATATCCCAAAGCTCCCAACGATATTAATCAAAGCACAAGAAATGTATGCACTTAATTCTCCCCAAGCAATTATGTTTGCGTCAGATTAGATCGTTCGTTACAGTCACAAGTTGGCAGATACAAATTACCTAGATTTCCCCACTTGAGACAAACTAGTGATATCACATCACATGTTAATCTAGCAAGGCACTAACGAGAAGTTTCATACTACTTCTCCCCCTTTTTTTGCTATTTTGATAGCCGATAGTGCATAGCTTAATAGCTCGCGGTGAGACCAGTGCCTAGAGTGAAATATGTTAAACTGTCTCGCAAATTATAGTTAGTTCTGTAAACAGGTGTTTTCATTAAACAAAAGAGCATACGTCATTGTCTATGTTTGACTACAATGCATTTGAGTAAACGTTACTCTGAACAAGGTTTTTAGAACATTGTACTAGGAAGTTGATTCATCAAATCATCATCATCACATCACATCACATTACCCTATTTCAATCCACTGCTGGACGATGGCCTCTCCTATTAACTAAGCGTATAGGGGCAATTTCATGCAAAAGTGTTCTCGTATGTCTTTATTAATTGTGCAAATTTACTATTATTATGTGTAGACATCATAATATATGTATGTATGTATATGTAAATTCTTTATTATACACAAATAAAACAGGTAAAAAAATACACAACAATTCAAAAAGGTACAAAGGAGATCCCTGTAAGGGATCTCTTCCAGTTAACCTTTGAGCAAAAGAGTTAATTATATGAAACAAGAGACAAACGTGTACAGTGCGTGATTTGAATGATACTAATGTAATTACAGTATATTACCTGCTATGCTTAATTCATACATACTACACATACAGGGTGTTTGGGATAACGATGTAGGAATTTCTGGAGGTGGTGAAGGAGACTAATTGGAAGAGTTAGAACCCTATTAACCTTAGTCCAATATGTGACAGTTTTTTTTAAATCACGTTTTTCTAAATGTTTAGTTGATTTTGGGGGCATTTTTGAGTTGGCGTTAGACGTCCATGTTATATATGATCGCAGCAGCAAATAGTTGCACGTTTGTGTGAACTATAACTATGAAGATTGCGCACTAATTTTGCTATACAAATGTCAAGTTTATAACCAAGATCTTTTCACCATCTTTTAGCGCAACATCCGTCAAACTAGACACAATAATAGCCCCTACAACAATGTCATTATGACTCGAAATTGCTTGACACCTCTCAGTTCACATGAACCGGAAGAGATGACATTTGAATAATAAAAAACTTATTGTTATGAGTAAAAGTGACGTGCTGTAGACGAGACTTGTGAAAACGCCCTAGTTTTATAATAAAACCTGTCATTCTAGTCGCTTTTCATTAAAAAGGTGCATTTAGACCAAACGAGCATTCGCTCATTCTATTCCCCACTCTACGAAATCAACGAATCACGTTTTGTGTAACGAACGAATTTCGTAGAGTGGGGGATAGAATGAGCGAATGCTCGTTTGGTCAAAATGCACCTTAACCGATATAAGAATCTCCCTTCTCTCTGATATTTTCTGTAGCGTTACCTATGTCTAGTCGAATTGCGGGTAATTTCCCTGCCTATGAATAATAAAGTAAATAAATAACATGGGTTCAAAAAAAATGGGAAAATCTTATCCTATGTTATCTTTGCCGGGTGATGACGGCAATTAGAATACATTTATTACCACCCCAACTCTTCTTATGCGTGTCGTAAGAGTCAACTAAGCGATTGAAGCATCACTGACTATTTCTCTTATTGCAAATAGATGACGAGCAGCGTCATCATAATGGACACATTACTGCGATCGCCAACCCGCTTGCCCAGCGTGGCGATTATTGTCATTAACTTCTAATGCGTCCATACTCATAATCAGTCTTATCAGCCTCTGTAGCCTAGATGGTAGTGAGGTAGTGACCCTGCCTACGAAGCTGGAGGTTCCGGGTTCGAATCCCGGCGAGGGCATTATTTGTGTATTTATTTATCATAAATATTTGTTCCTTGGTCATGGCTGTCCGCTCCCGACCCGTGGTCCAACTGTCTATGTATTTAAGTATCTTTACGTAATCTATCTATTATTATATCGTCGCCTGGTACTCAGTACCCACATCACAAGACTTAATTGAGCTTACCATGGGACTAGGTCGATTTGGGTAAAGATGCGTTCAAACCAAAAGAGCATTCGCTGTTCTATCGCCCGTTCTACGAAATCAAGCAATCACGTTTTGTGTAACGATCGAATTTCGTAGAGTGGGGGGTTAGAATAGCGAATGCTCTTTTGGTTTGAATGCACCTTAAGATGTCCCAAGATATTTATTATTTATTTATTTTATAATCGTAATAGAAGAGGCCTATGACAATAACTAGGTTACACTATAGTGGTTACTCAGTGAAAAGTTTCGGTTCAAATATTTGAGCAAGATGAATGGTAAGTGGGGTCTCTCAAGCGTGCGATACAAACGCATTTCTAATGTAAAATTTTCTGTTTTCTACCTGTTTCTACCCATTGATTTAAGTAAAAGGGGTAGATATGGTACCAGGCGCACGAAAGTGTGCCATCGAATACAGGTCCCGGGACCTGTTTTGAATTAGTCGTGTGATGGCAGCCCATGTGTCAACAGCTTGTCAAGATCCAAAATCTCTGTAACGTATATTGGCTTAAGAGCGATAATCATGCCGTGCTGTGCCTTTTTTCAGTGCTTTAACAGCTCAAAGCATAAAAACAAAACTCACGGAATCACTTTTTATGCGTAAGTACTGTTTATAATTTAATAATATATTTTTAGGCAATTCAAATTTTAAATGATTCTTGTTTTTGAGTGAGAGAAACAGATATATATCTAATATATACGAGAGCAACACGTACATCGTCACGCAATAACGTCAGCAAATAAATCTTGATCAACATGTATTTTTAGTTCCTGCGCTCCTAGTAAAACAAATGTAACAAAGTCTATTTTGCAATATTTATTTTATACATAAAATTAATAGCTTATACGTATGTTTAGGTTTGGTTGTAGCATAACAATTTAATACACGTACAGATTTCCTGCCGACGAAGTATGGAAAGATAAGTGGATCGCAGTCGTACGCAAGCAAAGAAAAGACCCAGAGTGGACATCTACCAAACATAGTAGAATATGTTCCATACATTTTATACCGGAACATATTTATACTACCAGCAAAGGCAGACGACGAATAACAAAAGGCGCTATTCCGTACTTTCGGGTAATCGTGGTTTTGTGCACTTTATTTTATCTTGAATACATTTATAGAATATAGCCAATCAAAACTTTGATGGACCAATCACAACAATTTTTTCAACAAGCGTGCTCGTAACGTAGGTATTATTGAACCGCTTTATGGCTCATAATACAATATCCGTACTTTTTCATTACATTACTGTCCTAGTGCGGTAATAACATAACCCGACCAAGTTAAACATACTTTACATTTTGTTGTATTTTCTGTTATTTCTTTTATGTAAATTGTGGCCTTAAAGTAATGAACAAGAATAAAGTAAAAAGATTGAACGTAAATTTCGGATAGTATCTAAGTAAGTAGTAATTACCTAGCAACAAGGGTTAGTAAAAGTGTTAATTTAAGTCAGTTATTCCTCGCAAATGTGTTGAAAAACGTCGTCGGTAGTACACATTAAACTAGTTTAAGCGGACAAAATAACGAAAAGCTATTCTAGAGTATCGACCGGAATATCAAATATGAGTATCTTCATGATTTGATTTCTAAAATCAATTTATATTTTTGAGCCTTTTCGTACGTTGTCACTATGGTACTTCACTTAAATTCCTTGACCATCCATACACCATACCTAACTTAATTTATAGCTTTTGTTGTTTTATTGTTTTTTTACTTCGTTGTTTAATGGGAACCGATAAACATGTTGGAAGTCTTCGATATTTTTTCTGATTTGTTGAGATTCTTCGTGTTGTTTATCGTTAATTTTGTATATGTCACATAATAACCTTATTTTACATTTATTTGAGCCCATATAATATAAGAAAATATTTGAATAAAGGAGAGAATAATAATATTCCTTTATATAAATGATTACACCATCTTCACTATTAAACCATCTTTCATTTAATTCTGTTTCATCATGAAATGAGTAGGTACATGTTACTCGTATTAATGTTATTGACTTTGTTTTCCGACGCTACCGAACTAAATGGCGTAATTCCGATGATACCACGGGCGTCGTAGTTCGTAGTCGGTCCAGTATAAGGGAGACCCAAATGACCGTAGTAAATGTAAGCAACCAGAGGTCAGCCCTTGAAATTGACAATATCTAATCCCAAAACTCGGTAAGCGATGTACCAGGAGTAGCGGGATTGTTAGAAATATTAAGATTAGAAAGAATATGCAGATAATGTCTTGCTTACACTAAGATCTAATTGCTATGTATGTCTCTGTTGCTCTATGTGTATTGCGCAAAATATGGGGGTCTCGTTTGCACAACCGCATATTTCGTATTATTTTATCTCTATTACGCATTGTGCACATAGACATTACAGTAGTGTGTAGTATTTGCAACGGTGTGGGTGCGGGTATCGCTTGCCGTGTTGACAAACTATGAGCGTCACTCATCTACCCCTTTTACTTAAATCAATGTTTCTACCCATTGTTCTTCTTGGAAGGAAATTTAATTTTTAATTGAGATTGTGAAGCTTTGTGACTTTTAGTAATTTCTCATACAGTTTTGTGACCTGTTATGTCATGTACCTACTATAGGCCCGACCTTTAAAAGTACGGATCGTATTTTACGCGTTTTTTCAAGAGGAAAGTTTTTTTGTAAAGAGGACGACAATTTTTTTTAGGGTAGTCAAAATGGCAAAGACGGAACCCTTTCGTTTCGACATGTCAATCTGTCCGCAGCATAGCTCAATGGCCGTTAATACTATAAATCTGGAATTTGGTACAGGTATACATATTAATCATGCCAACAAAGTGGTGTAATAGAAAGCAGAAATAAACATTTTTTTCGGGTACCTCCCCAACTGGTGAAGTGGGTATGATTTTTTTTATATGAAATAAATAATGATTGATTGATTGAGATCCATAGGTACAAAACATATGAAAAACATCATGAATAGTCACTCTTATAGAATATTTTAAAATAAAACTATTTCGAACATAATCGGCCCAGCCGTTTTTGAATAACTTACGGAAGCCTACACTGAGCAGGACCCAGCATGCTCTTGACCGGTTATTTTATGATCTAGATGATCATGTAGTAGTTTTTCTGTAAAGGTGCGGTTAAACTAAAAGAGCATTCGCTGTTCTAACCTCCCACTCTACGAAATTCGATCGGTACACAAAACGTGATTGGTTGATTTCGTAGAACGGGCGCTAGAACAGCGAATGCTCTTTTGGTTTAAACGCACCTTATGACGCTTCCAGAGTGACGATCGCGGCATGTATGGAACATTTTTCTTAATTAAATTACATACAACGGTTAAACTCACGTGTATTTACTCACTACGCGCGACATGATTCGGAGAGCCTAGGTCCCTATTAGAACGCGCTCTGTTTTGCGTTTAAAACATTTTTCTTCAGTTGATTCCTGAAACACAGATAGACACACAAACGAGCATAGGTCAGGCAGAAGTGAAAGTGCTCGCGATAGTCCACTGCGCATGTGTGCTGCGCATTATCATGCCGACTTGCGCAGGGGCGGATTGTAAACCGTTGATAGACTTTAATCTTTGAATTGCTTTAGTTATTTTAATTTTGTTTCGTAAAATTCGAAAATATCTATTTAAACCTTTGAAATTTGGAGCTGGTGAAGGATGGAGAAGATAAGTTGGACAGAAGAAATCACAAATGAATAAGTGCTTAGAATCATCTAAATGTACCACAATTCTAGAAAATAAATACTTTGACTTTGAGTGAAGGAAAAAAGGAATTTGTTAAAGATAATAGAAAATAGAAGAGGGAAAATGTTTAGCCATCTACGGCAAGACGCTTTGATAAAAAACATAATAGAACGAAGGATTGAAGGAAAGCAAGGAAGAGGGAGACCTAGAAGAAGTTACATGAAACAAATAAAAGAGAAAAGATGGAGACAGCTACATTCATCAGTTACGCCGACAAGAGTTTGAATCTTAAATTTATGATGATCTATTTTCTGTGCGTCATATGAAGTTAATTAATACAAATATTCATCTCATTTTAGAGAACTTAAAAATTCTTACAACTGTAAACAAGCGTATAATTAAAAGTAGGTATCATTCGCAGATTTAGAACTAATGTAATTTGTCGCATAAACTTGATAACGAAAATCATGTTTATTTCTAAGATTATTTACTGATAGGTTTAAAACTGCCACAATGTGTGAAAAAATTAAATATATGATTTTATTGTGATTCCTTAATACTAGTGCGTTAAAAGATGACCAGCGCAGTCCGCGCCTGCAACCATTAGGCGATCGTGACAGACTCTTGCGCATGGCATTGTGCGCATCCTAATCGATCATATACTTACGTATGTCTGTACAATTAGACACAATATAATTATTGACAGTCTTTGTAACTATAAGTTGTCAGCATCCTTCTATAACTCCTTCTATTACTATAAGTCTGTCTTGTTTGCCAGCCTCCGTAGCCTAGTCAGTAGTGACCCTGCCTACGAAGCTGGAGGTTCCGGGTTCGAATCCCAGCGATGGCATTATTTGTGTATTTATTTATCACAAATATTTGTTCCTTGGTCATGGCTGTCTATGTATTTAAGTATCTGTATGTATCCATCTATTATATATATCGTCGCCTGGTACCCACATCACAAGCTCTAATTGAGCTTACCGTGGGACTAGGTGATTTGTATCTTACACAAATCGTCCCAGATATTTATTTATTTATTTATTTAAGTTGGCACAGAGTTCCAGAGGTTGTGAGTTCGAGACTCATGTTAATAGTAAAGGGCGTACGGCAGTTAATTTTTTATCGCACTTGGTATCTGTTTTCAATGTATAGTTAGAGAATAAAAGTAGTACAGTTCATAGTCAAAAAATAACAAAATACATTTTTATCATGATAAATAAATAAATAAATAAATATAAATAAATAAATAAATATCTTGGGACATCTCACACAAATCAACCTAGTCCCACGGTAAGCTCAATTAAGGCTTGTGTTGTGGGTACCAGGCGACGATATATATAATAGATAGATACGTATAGATACTTAGATACATACACAGCCATGAACAAGGAACAAACATTTGTGATAAATAAATACACAAAGAATGCCCTCGCCGGGATTCGAACCCGGAACCTCCAGCTTCGTAGGCAGGGTCACTACCAACTAGGCTACAGAGGCTGACGAATGATATACTTATATACCCACGTCCACGATAAAAACCTTAATTTGTGTAAAAATATTTCATAATATTTGTTTCATTTTCGGGATACAATATTGTGCACTAGGTTCAGTCGACTACAATGGGTGTAACCGCTTTTACACCCTATTACAATGCAGTAAGTTGTAAATGTCGTTAATGTGGAATTGTGGATACATATCTCAGTAGTCGACTATACTTAGCGATTAGGTTGATGCCAATGCGCTTTTCGTCAGGGATAGTGCAATACCGCGTAGCTGAATTCAATTAGGATCAATTTGAGTGCCAATTGTTTGATATTTGAACTCTATCTGCTTTGGTAGTTACGCGGTGCACTATCACCGACGTTTTGTCAATATACTGTACTCAATGTTTGTGTTGTGTCACCGTAACATAATTACGTAGCCTAATGTCTAATGTCTACGAACAATTTAAGGACCTTCTGATGACGAGTCGAGGACAAGTGATAGTGTTGATAATGACAGGTGTCATCTGTGGACTAATGACCGTAATGGAATTGCATTAGATTGTGAAATACACATGATTCTTAACAAAAAATAGCCTAACGGTTAATTTGTATAATTAGTTAATTAGGTATAAAATAATATAGCGTGCTATACACATACATATAATAAAGTTGACTATACGAAAGACATTAGGTATGCACATAGTTATAAACGTAGCCGTGTTAGAAAGTTGAATCGAAAGCAATTGTAATAGCATCTGAGGTACCTATGAAAATCTACAAATACAGTGAAATTATACTGAAATCAAGGGATTTATACGTATTTAATGTAAGGTAATTTTCCAAACATTGAAAGAAAGAGATCGTATAACAATGCATTATCGATGCTAATGCAAAGTTTTAAATCTAAAAGGGTACTAGATATTTTTTACTACAAAAACAGATAACAAGCCGTAGTAAGTTCAGGGCATTTCTCCGCGCGTTTCACCCGCCGTGACTTCGGTGGCAACATTATTACCCGATTTCCGTGGGTATTTTTTTTTTTTTTTGATATATTGGTAGTCGTCAAATTTCTACCAATATATCCAAAAGGTTTTGCATCTCTCACGGGATTCTTGTGATAAGGCTGCCACCGAAGTCGCGGCGGTTGAAACGCCCGGAGAAATGCCCTTCAACGAAAAGTTTCATACAGTAATATAATCATATGCAGACAACAATAAAATGTCAAAACAATCTGATGAAACATCAACATGACAAAGAATGAATGCTACTAACTCAACACGAGGATGACATCCAAACAACTCTGTGACAACATGACATAATAGGTTTATTGTTTTGTAATACCGGAGTCACGAAAATTACAGATCTCGAAAGAGTTGAGAATTTGTTTCAAATGCTGTGAAGTTGTAATAAAAATACCCTAATTATAGTATAGTCATTTGACGATAAGTTTAGTCACTTAACCGCAGTATTAATTCATAAAATAATGATATCAAAACGATTATAAAATGGATGATTCACCCATAGATTTATTTTAACCTTAAATTCGTTTAAGCCGCTAAGTATTGTTTGTCACTTTAGATCTTATCAATATGTGTATAAGATCGAAAGGGACAAACAGTAGGCATGATGACTGGCAAGTCAAATCAGCTTCTTTTTTCGAAGTATCAAAACGATCACCACTATGGAATTTTATATGAAATACTCAAAAGTGACGTCACGTTTTGAGTACTACCAAATGACCTACTCTTTTAAGTTCTTTTCAATTTATTAAATAGAAGTTCTGTACAAAAATTACTGCAATCTACATCTTAGCTATAATTTCTTCATGTAATATGTCGTGCATAATGTTAAATAATTTATTTTAACTACAGTCATCATCCCTATTAAGCTTGCTAAGTTAGGAGACGTTTATGAAAGAGGTAAAGATTTCCGCGCGTGTTTTAGGTTTTAGTTGTAGGAAGGCTTGGGCCGGGATTTTTGGAGCTGACGTTTGGCGACAAGGTTTTCAAGCCGAGCAATGCTTGGCGAGCATGCTCAAAACACAATAAGTAACATAAATATCTTATTATCAACACCACAAAGTTGAAAATCTCAGTGGAACCTCATCTCAGTTGCAGAGGATTAGCAACTTTGATACGAGTATACCCTGTCTTTTTGTACCTGTTTTCATCATCATCATCATTACTTAAGAGCTACGCTCTTGTCGGTAGAGTAATCGCCACTCCTCTCTCTTCTGTGCAAGCTTTTTGACTTCTGTGTACGACTCGACAGCTACTTTTTCCTTTAATTGGCTGAGGTGTACAATTCCTGCCCTTTCTCTACTTCTCTTGCCCTCGATCTTCCCCTCTAGGATATTCAAAAAGAAGCTGTCTTGTCGTATCAGGTGGCCCATCATCGTGCTCTCCTATTTCACCGTACCTGTTTTCAGCCGACTAAAATACAATATTTCAACAGGAACCCATTTATCTTTATAGTCGTACACTTGTGCAGTTGCAACGTCGATGCAGTGACGGTAAAGCAACTCGTTTTGCATACAGCCGGGACTAGTCCGGGCACCGGTTTCCTTTCATTTACCCTTGACCGAATTTGTTAAAGAAAGATATCATGGAAAAAATGTAACCTCTTAATTTCATATTCGTGTCTGGATTAATTTTACATGTAATTTTATGCTTTTTTCAATTGTCCCATCTTGAATTACAGGTGTAACGTCATGCCCGAAACGTCAGGATATAATTAAACGTAAGTTTACGCGATTAAGACCCGTTTGTCTTTAAAATATGAATACTTTTCTGTCTGATACGTTCATGCTACGGTCATGGTATGGTACGGTCTAATGGGCAGAGATCTTAAAGCGGCCAATAAAAAAATCATCATCATCATCAGCATATCAGCCGAAAGACGTCCACTGCTGAACATAGGCCTCCCCCAAAGATTGCCACAATGACCGGTCCTGCGCCACCCGGCCATTAACTTCAAATTCAAACCGCCCGCTGTCGCCTCTGCCGTAGCCCACACAACAAAGGTCGCACGCCCCGCTTGAGCAACGATTTCCGCAAAAACCGCGCATTGTCTCATTTCGACATGCGCAAGAGTTTGTTTTGCTGTCGGTGAGAAGGCTTAGTACTAAATCGTCGATAGATACGAACTTATGGTTCTGTTATTTATGTGATTGGTTTTTAGAAGATCTCACCGTTTGACGACTGTTGTTGTAATAGGTTAGCAATCGAAGATTGATGTTGAACAGAGAATTATCTGAACAGTCCTCATGTATAACTTCGAAACCCGCAAATTTCGAGGATTTGTCTCTGTCACTCTAATGAAGCATTAGTTGGAGAGACAGAGACAAATCCGCGAAATCTAGGATTTTCGCAGTTCGCAGGAGCATACGGTTGTACCTATGTTATGTTAGTTTTGTATAGTTATACTGACGGTCATAGTAAACGTGAGGACATTATAGCTCAACAGTGAAAGCCATTCATTCCATACATTATCCATTAGTTCTAGCGAAAGGAGTTCTTCAGTATCTTCACCGCCGTAATAGTATTCCTTTGAAGCTACTCAGTAAAAGTACATACATACCTACAATTCATAAGCAGATGTACAGATATATAATTATATTTGGCATATTTAAGCACCCTCTTTCTTATTACTTGTTTGTATTAACCTGCAATGTATGTATGTAATGTTTTTTCGGCTAATGTCCTTAAGTGATTGAGTGTTTTTTTACACGTACATACCTAGGTACTGTAAGTTGAATGAAAGTGCAACGTCAATGACAATGTAATGACATCTTGAAGCTGGTA
Source organism: Thaumatotibia leucotreta (assembly GCA_025490895.1). Taxonomy (NCBI): domain Eukaryota; kingdom Metazoa; phylum Arthropoda; class Insecta; order Lepidoptera; family Tortricidae; genus Thaumatotibia; species Thaumatotibia leucotreta. The sequence goes on from JALPQI010001719.1 coordinate 11,807, forward strand.
TGATGATGGAATTGGAAAATCCACACAAGAATTTAGGAAACAATATAACCCAATCAAATATGAACTCATTTACGTACTTTTTCTACTAAGTAGTGGATGAAATAACGAAAAAAAGTAGGTAGGCAGCTAATGATAAAGCATGTATCAAATAAAGCGGCAAATACACTTGGTCGTTCGCCAAATGTGGACGCCGAATCAATGTACGAGGTTGACAGGCAACCGACAATGTTTGCATGCGGCGTACGATCAAATGTAATTGCGTCAAGTGAATTATAAAAACTTATCCGTTTGTTGGAAATCGATAGCATACTTATACTTAATGTTATTACATTACATACTTAATTATTACGTTAGTAGCAGACGTGTTCCATAAAATAACTGCATGATATGCGATGATAACTCATTATGATACCCACATCATTACACACATTACCCACTAACAAATCGAAATTTTCCCATCCAATTATTTTTCGTCACAAAAGAATTTTCCTAACTAGTTATGCTTTAGTATTAGCTAATAATTACAAGTACCTTTACATAAAACGACAAAACCACAACAAAATGCTAACGACATATTGTGATACACTAAGTTACATTTCCCATGCTTTTCTCACTTTCCACGAATCATTATGCACTGTGAAGAACAAAGAAATAATTAATGATCTCGGAAATTTTCTAATGAGCGACTTATGATATTGCGTTTTGCGGCAATGCGGTTAAAAATTGCAGAAAAAAGTAAGGCAAAAGGTAATCTTAGACAAGTAATGTTAAAACCTAAGTTAAGGTGCATTTAGACCAATCAAGCATTCGCTCATTCTATCCCCCACTCTACGAAATTCGTTCGTTAGACAAAACGTGATTCGTCGAAATTTCGGTGATTTCGTAGATTGGGGGATAGAATGAGCGAATGCTCGTTTGGTCTAAATGCACCTTTAGATATGTAATGTTAAAACGTAAGTTATATACGTTTTATTAATTAATAGCTATAATAAAAAATTTTAAAATAAAAATAAAACCGCCTTCAAAAATTCGCCCGAACTAAAAAGTAAAAAATAATTTTATTTCCTACTTCTTAGGATTTCCTACCCAAACCTTTAAACCTAGGTATCCTACAGGTATCCTACAGATTTCTTAGAAGTCGGTGCCAAGCCAAATACGTTCGTAGGTATATACTCGTATTAGATAGAGCTTTGTAACTTACTGTCAGTCCGATTATGTTGTTATCAACAGAATAATCTACCTTAGTCATTTTGATGAAAGCATAACCGGTGTTTGCCGTGTGGTGACGGCAGTAAGAATACATTTGTCACCACCCCAACTCCTCCTGCGGGTGTCGTAAGAGTCGACTAAGGGATTGAAGTGTCACTGACCATACTACAAGATTGATGATGGGCAGCAGCGTCATCATAGTGGACACATTACTGCGATCGCCAATCCGCTTGCCCAGCGTGGCGATTATGGGCATTTACCTCCTAATGCGTCTATACGCGTAGTTAATAGGAGAGGCCTACGTCCAGCAGTGGACTGACATAGGCTGATGATGTGATGATGATGTGATAACCGGTGTGACAGTAAGTTCTTAGACTTGACTATAGACAAAAATCTATCAAATGCAGTCATATACTCGCGAAGTGAACATATTTGGCTTGGCACCGACTTCTAAGAAATCTGTAGGATACCTAGGTTTAAAGGTTTGGGTAGGAAATCCTAAGAAGTAGGAAATAAAATTATTTTTTACTTTTTAGTTCGGGCGAATTTTTGAAGGCGGTTTTATTTTTATTTTAAAATTTTTTATTTTACTCTTTTTAGTAGTGTAAAATCGTTATTTAGTATGCACTGCACTGTAATAGGCCAGAAAACCTGAACTGGATAACTTAAATATTCAAAGAATTATCCCATTATCGAGGAGATATACAGTGTATCATCAGTAGGTATGAATAATTTCAAAGATTATAGGTAACAGCCTTAGCATGCCTATATTATTTAAAGAATCACTAACCGCTAACCAACATGTCATAACTACTAAGCAAAAACTTGAATAGATCTCGAAAATGTATGACAGTTGTTACATTAAAAGAATTACTTAATCGTTAAGGAGTTATACTTTTCGTCATCAGCTCACCAATATGAGACTATGACCACCTAAAGGCAAATACTCAAATAGCTTCCAAAATATATGAACTATGTTATATTTAAAGAATTATCCCCCAACTCCTAATCTCTAAGGAGTTGTACCTTCCATCATCAGCTCACCGACATGAAAGGATGACCACCTAAACGCAAATACTCGAATAGCTTCCAAAATACATGAAATATGTAATATTTAAAGAATTATCCCCCAACTCCTAATTGCTAAGGAGTTGTACCTTCCATCATCAGATCACCAACTTAAAATGTTCATGACTAGACGCAAATACTTGATTAGTCTTCGAAAAGAAATGAAAAATGTCATGTGTGCCTACAACATTTGAAGAGTTCCCTCGATTTCTCCAGGATCCCATCATCAGATCAGAATTCGGTGACAATGGGACCAACTAGAAGGTATACCCTTTCAAACAAAAAAAGAATTTTTCAAATCGGTCTAAGCGTCTTCGAGTAATCGGGGAACATACATAAAAAAAAAAAAAAAGATTTCGACGAATTGTTAACCTCCTCCTTTTTGAAGTCGGTTAAAAAGAGACTGTCTTGCATTTAGGACTGCTAAATATTCGCGAGTTTCATGTATTCGAATATTCGGTTTTTTATTTCGTGATATTCGAATACCTCCTGCCATATTATTCAAATACTAAAATGGATTGAATATTCGAAGTTTACAGAAATACGAATTTTCGAATTGGAAGAACTACTTGTATAACAAGCTGCAAGTTTTAGAGAAACGGGCCCTTAGAATAGAAAAATGAGATTGTAAATAATACGAGTAAGTACTTCTTATGTAAGTAATCCAACACCAAATCGGACTTTTGTGCCCAAAACTTGTAAGAAAAATTGTGTAATTTCTCTAATTTCTGGGCTTAAGTGCGAAGTCTGATTTAAACGGCCATAAACTACGCAATAAGGTGCCTCTAATTTAAGTAACTATCCAATTAAAAAAGATATGAGGTACAGTTTGTTTTCATTATTCCTAAAGCCACTTTACGTCATATTACAAAAGCTAAAATAGTACATTTCGATAAAAGTGCAAAATAATTTTTTTTTCGAAGAGGGTGAAAGTTGGAGCCCGAGTGAAACGAGGGCGACAATCACCCAAGTTAAAAAAAGTTTTTGCACGTGTAAGGGAAATTCTTTTCATAACATGTGCGTCAAAAAGAGAAATTAACGCGGGCGAAGCGTGCGCAAAGTTCGTTATTGCGCACTAGTTAGGAAAATAGATTTTGAAAATTGGATAGTCACAATATTTATAACCATTACCTACTGTGATCTTTACTATGTTTTTTTCCTTTAATTTAGTAAAATTAATTAATAAATCCGTATCTTGGGACATCTTACACATATCGATTTAGTTCCGCGGTAAGCTCAATTAAGATAAGAGTAGGTAAAAGATGTACCAAGATATTTATTTCTGATTTAAATTAATAATATCATCACTGTTGATGTAAACTTATTGTTAGTGACATAAGTAAAAAAAACTTTATATTATTTATAGCTGTCTTTCAAAAGGGTTTGTTTTGTATGGTTTTCATTGCAAAATAAGCCCTTATGTAAATATATGCGTTTCATAGTAGACTCAGCTTTCACGTAAACATTATGAGTAAGCATTAGCAATTCAATGCTACTGCGTTTTTCGCTAATTAATATAATTATACTTGAAATATGCCTATTCAGTTCATTGTGAGCGCAATGTCGAAAAGTTATTACTTCTTGCGTCATTATTTAAATTATTATTTAGGGTTCTGACTTCAAACATAGTACACTTCCGTGAGATTTAGATAAACAATAGTACATTGCGATAAAAATGCGAAAAAAATGAAGGTCAGAACGAGTGGCGATAAATTAAAACACGACCGAAGGAGTGTTTCGACACGAGTTACGAATTTCTTTTTTGCACGTATGTCGAACGATGTTTTTCAGCACAGATGGCCCTCCGAAGTTTCGACGTGACAAGAAATGAACCACTTGCACGTGAACTTTCATCACTGGCAGAAAGGGCAAGTAATTCATATTTATCTAGACAATTGCCTAAATTACCGCAACGATTTTCATTACATTTATTTTGGAGATAGTTTAAATAAAAAAGAAGAAGATCGCAATCCAGAGAATTAAAGATTGGATGAGATTAGTTCCCTAGTTATAAACGAAAGTATACTTTAAGTTATTTGCAACAGTTACTTTGTACATTTTATTGCAAAGTTCGGAACCCTTTTCACGAATCTTCTTTGACTTAATTAATTATTATAGTTACGTAAAGCCATAATTCACAAATATAATAATCCAATTTGAAAAGGGTTAAGTCTTAAAGGTATCACCCTGATAATAACTTTATGCAGTTATGTTTAGGCATAAATTTGAGTGGTGTCTGTGGTAACAAATTAGTTGTGATATTATAATTGCGTACGGTTTTGTTGTTTTCTTTGAATCCACGTCTTTGTAAGGGTCAGATTGAAATGACTATTCAGATTAATATCTTATTCGTGATTTGGAACTAAAGAATATTGTATTATGATCACGCTTGCGCCTTTCTTATGCGGAACAAACAACAATCTTCGTATGTTTTTCTGCTGGTGGTAGGACCTCGTGCAGGGTCCGCCCGGACCGTCTTACCCGTTACATCACATCATCAGCCTATGATAGTCCACTGCAGGACGTAGGCCTCTCCTATTAACTATGCGTATAGACGCATTAGAAGGTAAATGCCCATAATCACCACGCTGGGCAAGCGGATTGGCAATCGCAGTAATGTGTCCACTATGATGACGCTGCTGCCCATCATCAATCTTTTATCAAATAATGGCCAGTGACACTTCAATCCATTAGTCGACTCTTACGACACCCGCAGGAGGAGTTGGGGTGGTGACAAATGTATTCTTACTGCCGTCACCACACGGCAATTAATTAACCTGCCGCTAAATAGCAATGTTTGCTTGCACTGCTGTGTTTCGGTTTGGGTGTAAGATAGTCGATTTAATTACTGGCATAGATAGAGGCAATCCATCTAATTCCTCAGGGTAGGCAGCGCATATGCGATTTTTTGATCACTATGTCCATGGGCCTCTGCTTTCCATCAGGTGGGCTGAGAGCTCAGTTGTCTACATTCGTCACATAAAAAAAAGGCTTATAGTTTTCGGCCCATTGTAAGCGACCACGTTTTAGTACCGTATGGGCCTCATAAGTTGGCTCAAAAGTTATCGAGTGGCGGCCACGTAACGAAAGGCGTAGCGTGGGTAGCTCCCCACAAGATGAACTGATGACCTGGTGAAGGTCGCAGGAGTCCGCTGGATGCGGGTGGCGCAGGACCGGTCATTATGGCAATCTTTGGGGGAGGCCCATGTTCAGCAGTGAACGTCTTTCGGCTGATATGATGAGGTAGGCATTTATAAATAATATCAATACGCATGAAGTTGTAGAAACAGACAATTCTTCGTATAACACGGCTTCTCTTGTATAAGCTGATTATACAAAACTACTTACACGTATTGCACTAACAAGAACAGTTATCTGATTTCTATTATACATAACACTAGCAATAAAATTAATTAGATGACCAATTAATCGTAGATACGTATTTAGAAGTGTGATGATCCGATAAGCCTTACACCTGTAAGTTCTTACGTAAGTTATAAGGACGGAGCTATACTAAGGAATGAGATAGTGATATTCACCTCTCATTCCTTGGTATAGCCCCGTCCCTACTTACGTAAGAACTCACAGGTGCAATTTCGGCCTAAGGGAGAGATCAGGGTCAGTTTTTTTTTCTTTTTTTATATATATTTATTTTCAAAACTACAATTTATTTACATAGATAAATCTAACTAATCTAAGAGGGAAACAGACAACCGCGCTGTGTGTAAGCAGGTTGGAGAGGCGTATGCCCAACGGTGGGCGAACACACGCTGATGAAGAAGAAGACGTATTTAGGGTTACTGATGCTTGCGGCTCTACCACGAACTTTGAGGTCCGTAAATTTCGAGGATTTTTCTGTCACTCTAATGACGCCATCTTTGGAGTGACAGGGACAAAATCGAAATTTACGAATATCGAAGTTCGCGGTAATAGGCCAGATCCTGAAATACAAAAAGCTGGACATTTCCGCCAAACAGCCAGAATAGTACATTACGATACAAGTGCGAAAAATATTAAAATACAGTCGACACGAGTTACGAATTTCCTTTTTGCAAATGTCTCGTTCGACGTTTTTGGTACAGATGGCCCTCCGAAATTTTGGACCTGACGTAAAATGAGCCACTTCTCGCACTAGCGCCTAAAAAAGGCACCATCTCTAATAGAAAGTACTGTATCTGTACTCGTTTCGAATTTATACTTGTGTTTCGTGTTTGTGTCATAATCAGAGATCGGACAAATGTGCGTCATTGTTCGCAATAATATGGACATGACTCTAAAGTTGATTAAATGAATAATTGAACGAATAATTTCTTGCAATTTGATTTCAAAGCTTTAAGGTGAATATTTACAAAGATTTTCATAGTTACCGGTGTCAAATAGGTATTTTTTCGAAAGTAATTAACCCTTAGGTGTATACAGTATCAAAAACGATACGACCGAAATGACACATGTCGAAATAAGTAATCAATTGCGACTGTCACACTGAGCAACAGAGTTCTAATTGGCATCGATTGTTTACATAAGTCATTTCAGAAATAGAATGTGTGATACCGTATGCACCTAAATGATTAATTATTCAATCAAATTTGGAGTCATGTCCATATTATTGCCAACAATGTCGCACGTTTGTCCGATCTCTGGTCATAATGTACTAATTTAATTTTTCTGTGAATTTGTGAAACTAAATGTATTTAATCACAAAACCCTAATAAGCCGGACACGAATAAAACGGGTTGCATAGCATATTGTATACGATAAGTCACGTGATCATACCAATGGAATGGAATGAAATGGTCACATGATTTTTCGTTCGAATCTGTCATTCTCATTCATAAGTAATACTTAGTAAGTAATTATCGCTTATCGTATACGATTGCAGAATGGTATCTTGGCTAGAACTAAACTAAAACTAAAAAAAATAGACCTGCGGGCAGTAATACCCGGAACATTTAGGCGAACAACAGACAACCCTAGCAAAAAAATCCAAAGCAATATAATAACCTAGAAATAAATATTACCTACTTAGTCATAATTTCAGTGAAGTTTTATTTTTATAACGTGCATTTATGGCAACTCAAATGGGTCTATTAATTTTAATGATCTAAGAGTTTCACGAGTCTTAACGACACTTTAAAATGTCATAATGTCAGTTGCACTCTGTCATCGTTGCCGTAGTGTCCATTTTTAAATGACAATACTCGAGCATCTATCGTATAAATAGCTTGTTACTCAACACTTCAGTGGCACTGTCTTTAAATATAGTCAACATATTACTCTATTAGCAGGTAATTTGTGAAGGAAATCTGTATCTACATTGCCAAATTCAAGGTTGATTTTGCTTAAATAACTATTGAGGTTGTTAAGGTCAAATAGGGCCCGTTTCATCATCGCCGACCAAAATATTTTCAAATTGGGTTATTATATTTCGTTGCTTATATCATGAACAACGCTGTATACCAAAATAGTATGCACCTGCAATTGGAATTCTAGTGCTTCATTGTTAAAATTTGTTAGGCCGTGTGGTGGCGGCAGTAAGAATACATTTGTCGCTCCAACTCCTCCTGCGAGTGTCATAAAAGTCGACTAAGGGATTGAATTGTCACTGATCATTATTTGATAAAATATTGATGATGGGCAGCGTCATCATAGTGGACGCATTACTGCGATCGCCAATCCGCTTGCCCAGCGTGGCGATTATGGGTACCTCCTAATGCGTCTATAAGCATAGTTAATAAGAGAGGCCGACGTCCAGCAGTGGACTCTCATAGGCTGATGATGATTGTTAAAATTCAAATTACGACAAGATAGTGTCTTGAGATGCAGCATTGTTCATGATAAGCGTCGATTTGTGAATTATGACGTTACGTAACTCAGTCACCTTTCATTCGAATTCTCAAAATCTTAGTTTAATTTGTTATCTGAAATGAAATGAAATGAAACATATTTATTCAAAGAGCAACATTAATATTACAATGCATATGGGTCCTGAGCTAGGAATCCCTGTGTTACAGGACCCAAAGAAGTATCAATTTAATTTAGCAGTATTTCGTACCTACAAAGGAAACTTAGTGCGTCTGAGTAGGTATATTTACAGAGTTTCATGCATTTACATTTTAGTAAATTATCCATTTGAGTAACCACACACACACGTAATTACATTACATTACTGTAAACTCGAAATATAAGGTTTTTAAAACCATAAAATTATAATTGTAAAACAGTTCATGTTATAACAGTGAATGTTACCGAGGTCATCCAAAAGAGGTATTTTTGCATAACATAAATGATAATATTACGGTTTTACGACAAGTTCACTTTAACGCGGATTTTACTGTTTTGTAAAATGGATAAAATTAATACTGAATGGCTAAAAAATCGTAATTTTTGAATTTCATAATGGAATTGGTACTCAACAATTATAGTTAAGAGCATTACAATGATCGTCTCCGAAATTAAACAGTTACATGATCGTATTTTAATATACACGGTGGAATTTAATCGGTGAACAGGAACCCATTTTTCTAATTCAGTAATCGATGGCGGTCACGTTTATGTAGTACTTAAGTGGAACCAAGTTTTTTTTTTAGCATAAAAAAATTTTATGTTGAAATTAAACTTTAATTAAAATTTATTGTCACCCTACTAATGGTTTAGTCTGAAAGTTTAATACCTCTTTTCAAACTATCAGCCATGCATCGCTCTTATTTTACATAAGAATAGAGTCTATCGCAAAAATTAAAGTGTTATTGCTCATTTATGTTTTAAGTTTCTATGGCTGATAGTTTGAAAAGAGGTATTAAACTTTAATTTCAACAAATTTTAATTTGAACATAAAAAAAAATTATGCTAAAAAAAAAACTTGGTTCCACTTAAGTACTACATAAACGTGACCGCCATCGATTACTGAATTAGAAAAATGGGTTCCTGTTCACCGATTAAATTCCACCGTGTATTAACAACTAAAATCGTAGATTTTATTAACGTATAATTATTCTAATAATTTTGTCGGTAATAATAGTTTTATGAAGAAATTGAATAAAGTAAATTCTTTAATTAAGATTTTTTATTCTGAACGAAAAAAAAAACATAAGTAATCAAATCTTGTCGTAATATTATCCCGGAGAACGATGCAATTTGATGGGATAAAACTTAATATCGTATATCCTTTCCCGGACCTTCCAAAATCTTGTGTTTGTGTTAGGTATACATATACATATATTTTATTTGTATTACGTGTAATAGGTACATGCGGCGTGGAACCGAGATGTTCATATAATTTTATTTGCATTACAAATAAATTATTTGAGTCAACTGGTGACCCTGAGGCTGGCTCGATCCTAGGCCTCATGGGCTCTCTTCCCGATCTGGGGACAATGGACAGATCTGGGGACTTATGGTAGGTATTTTTAGTTTTTATCTATAATTTGAATAATAGATAGTTTTTAAGTTTTGTTTGCTTAATTATTAAATACAGAAATTGCATAGTATTAACATAATATCGATTAAAATTGTTTAGAAAAACAAGCATGTGCATGCACTTGGAACCCTACTGCATAACTAGCAAATATTACTGGTGACTGGGCATTTTTATTATGCAAGATAGTGTAGCAAAATAATGTCATTATGTCTTATTTAATACAACTAACGAAATTAATTCTAAGGCTAAATAATGACAAATAAAGTGCCGTATGAAAGTTACGAAATCGGTATCAAACGCGAAATAGTGTGTAATGCGGCTTGAAAATAATTTGATTGTCGTATCAAGTGTTTCATATTTAGATCCTTAACACACAATGTCGAAAATTAGACAATTACATACATATAGTGTTGTAAATGGCGCCAAAAGTTTCGTTATGTGTACTAATGGGTCATGAGCGTTTAAATTGATATAAGTGACATAATTACGTATTATGACATGTGTGATAATATTGATAAGATGTTGGAGCACGTTTGAACTACATTTAGAAGGTAATGGATGATTATAATGGATTTTAAAATACTAATGGAAAAAACGTTTTTACACATTTTAGATTGATAATATTTCACGCTTTAAAAGATTTGAATTATGATAATCAATTATTCTGAGGATAAAAAAATGTAAAGTTACTCAAATAGGTACTCGTAGATACAAATTTCCTGAGAGCACTACATTATAATATATTTATATTTTAAGCATATATGTATATTTAATGATATTTTTTTTATAATGTATAAAGCTAACATAAATTGTTAAAGGGATTTTCTGTCACATAAAATATTTCTACACCGCATAAAAAGTTTATAGGAACTTCATTGTAGTAAATAATTATTACACTCAAAATTATTAAAATTGCAACCCTAGAATGTCAAAATGACAAGTAGTAAGAATTTATTGATACATTATTTTATAATTTAATTGGAAGCACGCTGAGCCGGATACTCGGAAGTGGCGGGTTCGAGTCCCGTGAAAACCAGAGTCTCTCGCAGTTAATTTTTTCTATGGTAAGTACATCTGTTACGACATTGTGGAATTGCTTAAGTTACGTAGGGTTCTTGATTGACTGTACAGTTCTTTACATTTATTAATCAATCCAAGGGACTAAGTCCTGAGTAACTATAGAAAAACAGGGTCACTACCATCTAAACTACGTTCAATTCCATCTCCATTATGCTACTGCCGAAATGGTGTTACGAAACCATACCTAACAGAGAGGGAAAGATCGTAACTGAACGTTCTTCAAACTAACTTACAGTCTTACATACATAACTCCTTCCGATCTATCATAGGAATATAGCCTTTAAATGTTACTACCTTTGGGCTAAACTTGGTTATAGCTATGTTGCAGTTAAGCTGTTTGGAATAGCAGTGCGAATCACGGTTGTGGTCTGCGGTGGACCTCAGACGTTCAAGAGCCGACTTCCATTTGAGGTTATGTGACACATGTTTTCATGGGTTGCCAGTTAGGATAACCGTGTTGCCAGGAAGCATAATTTACGGTTAAAGATTTACGGGTTTATTCATAAGTCTCTGTGCTGTTATTGTCTATTTATATCTGGCCTGCTTCCGCGAACACAGAAGTTCGCAAATTTTAGGAATGTATAGTGTATCAACATCACACATCCATTTTCAACCAAAGGTTCTTAGGACTAAGATTGAAATATCCATCACTGGTCCTGTCAGCTATAACTGCTATAAGTGATCGACATTGGTTCCATCGGGTCTATCTAAGACTTCATGAAGGTATAAAACGTTTCCTTTCGAAGCCGGCAGTATTAACTGCTGAGTAGTAAAATGCTCGGTTTACATATCATTTATTAGTATATTTATGTGTGTGTATATTTAGAGCTGTTTCAGTAAATAATGACATGATTCTTGGCAAAACAGACACCGGAAAGGTTGTTGCCTCAACTGTACGTGTTTAGCGAAGTCCCGTAAGGTCGTGGCTCGGCGAACGTGACGCCTCTGATCATCTCAGCACGACCAATGAAGACGTGCTGTAGATTGTGACACAAAACAGTCATTTTGTAATGAAAATAGTACATTACTGAGGCCAGGAAGTTAGGGGTTCCCAACTCTTCCCGTGGGTGTCGTAAGAGTTAGCTAAGGGATTGAAGAGTGTCACTCACTATTTATTTATCGAAGACTGATAATGGGCAGGAGCGTCATCATAGTGGACACACTACTGTGATCGCCAACCCGCTTGCCCAGCGTGGCGATTATGGGCATGTACCTCCTAATGCGTTAATACGCATAGGAATTAGGAGAAGCCTTAGTCCAGCAGTGGACTGATATAGGCTTATGATAATGATATGAATTACAAGGATGTCGGCCATGCAGCATCAGACTAAAGGCGATTTGCTTCTCAAGCCAAGATCTTTCAATGCTTCCATGTCTCCACTTCCAAAGGCAAACGAATCTTTATTCAAGTAGGTATATCAACAAGCACTTTTGCAACAATGCTAAATTTTCGTAATTCGCAGGGTAGCTTGTGGCGAGCTGTTGGGGAGTACCCCTCGAACTCCAGTGCTCCCGAGAGTCGGTCAGAGTCCCCGTCTCTGGCGTGTCTTCGTCGATCAGAGTGAAACCCTAAGGGCCCGTAGGACTCTTAGCTCTGGCTTGTCTTATTTGGCCGTCTAGAGAGGACGCTATAGCTCGAGAGGTAGAAGTAAAAGTAAAAGAACATAAGGACAACATTATTTAAACTAATTTTAGCGACGCGGGCGAGCACTTACACCCTGCCTGTAAACCTAATACTTTATTTAACATTTTTTTCATCACACTTGCTGTCTAAGCGCGCCATTGCTTGCGCGCGTAGCGGGAGTAATAGAAAAGTGAAATTCCCTAGGGAGTAATAGAAATGTCAGTACGTCATTTAATAATATTATGTCTTAAAATTATTTTTTTGCTTGACAAGTGTGATGAAAAACATTGTATGCATCACGGTCGGTAAGCGGAATACTAACTCGAGTTATAAAAGCCCTCCGCCTAGCGGCGTCGGGCTTCTAACACTCTCGTAAGTAATTCCGTACTTACCTCCCTTGATGCACAATGTACTAATTGTCTTTAAGCGTTTACATTCGCAAGAGTGAACAAAATCATTGTTTTTCACATGGCTGCGAAGGTAAGAATAATATTACTGCGAACTCGTGTGCAATATTTCTATTACTTCCCACGTATTACAATTTATTAACTAGATTTCCCGTTACGTTAGTTACGCCGTATTGATGAAATGCCGGTATAAATCGGTACAAAATATCAGTTTACCGTTTTTTTACACAAGTGTATTACGCAATTGCCTTTTCCTTAGAACATTTGATTTGTAGTTTAACTGCATGTTTCCAAACAAAAGCTGTAGCCAAGTAGCCAAACTGATAAGGTTCTAACAAGTGAACAGCACTAAAATCACGTTCTACGTATCACGTGATTTTAATAGTTTTCTAACGAACTAACGGTATTTAATTGTTTTTTTCATCATCACGTTTCGCAACGAATATTAGTATTGTAATCAATATTTTTTTAATGATCAACAATTTCAATGATAATACGTATACCTATTCTCAAGCGATTTGCGTCAGGAATTACGAATTGGTAAAAAGTAGTTTTTCTTTAGAGCCAAAACTGGAACGTAAAGGATACGTTAGGTATTACTCGATACAGTAATGCTTTCTATCGCGCTCGCACTGATATATTGGAGCGAGCGCGATGGCCTGCTTTAGGTACGTATCCAGTAAAACCTAACGTTACCGATCCTTAAAAAAAATGAGGGCGTTCTGAATTCGACTGTTTTCTTTGTTTGTATGTTGCTCAAAATCACAGAGAATCGAGAAGCGATTTTAATTTTTTTTTATCGAACGGGTATAACTCCGAGATGGTCCCGTTGGCATGCACGAAGTCGGAATCTGATGATGGGATCTTGGCGAAATCGTTTGAAGTCGATTTCTATTTTTTTTTTTTGTTAATAGCGACCCGCCCCTGCTGCGCACTACTATACCTACATAAAAACCTTCCTCTTGAATTACTCTACCTATAAAAAAAAATCTTATCAAAATCCGTTGCGTAGTTTTAAAGATTCAAGCGTACAAAGGGACATAGGGACAGAAAAAGTGACTTTATTTTATATGTAGTGATTTATTACGAACCAGGATTTTTGGCTTCAGGACCAAGTCAAGTTGCCAGTAAATATGACAGTGTTGTGAATTTTCCTATGCCTGTCATTATAAGTACTTAGTATAGCACGACAATAAGTATGGTAAAGTCCATTTCAAATACGAAGGCCCGATCCCACTTAACAAAGTCATTAGGCGTCAGCAATAGGATCAGTGATAACAAAAGAGGCCCTTTTGTGGGCCCCTGATATTTTATGCATACATCGGTGTACCACACGTGCCAATTTGTAGTGGACCAATTAAATGACAAGTTTCGAGTGTCATTGGGCCTTCGTATTTGAAATGGACTATACCTACTAAGTATAGCACAACAAGGTAATCTTTCTAATAGTTTAATTGCTGAGAAACCAGCGCTTTCCATCCTGGTGGTGTTAGCTTCCTGCCCTTGTGATAATGACTCGTTGGACTGGTCTGGTATGTTATATAATTAATTTATTACGACTATTATAAGTATGTAGCTTTTACTGCACTCTGTTGATAAAGGCAAAGGTTAATCCTTTAGCGAGAGGACTTTGATCTGAGCATCTTCAACAATAAAAAAATATAATCTTGGGACATCTAACGGTGCATTCAGACCAAACGAGCATTCGCTATTCTATCCCCCACTCTACGAAATCAACGAATCACGTTTTGTGTAACGATCGAATTTCGTAGAGGGTTAGAATAGCGAATGCTCGTTTCGTCTCAACGCACCTTTACACAAATCGACATAGTCCCACGGTAAGCTCAATTTAGGCTAGTTATGTGGGTGCCAAGCGACGATATATACATATAATAGATAGATACATGCAGATGTTTAAATACATACACAGCCCCGGAACAAATATTTGTGATAAATAAATACACAAATAATGCCCTCGCCGGGATTCGGATTCGGCACCTCCAGCTTCGTAGGCAGGGTCACTACCAAATAGGCCACGGAGGCTGAAAATTCATCTATACTACCTACTGGACTATAGTAGTATCATTATGATACTCAGGACTTACGCCCCTTTAGAAATAAGTACTGGTACCACCATTACATTACATACCATTACTTAACCTTGATGTAATCCTATTTATTCCGTAATTTGTTTATTACAATTTCCTTATAGATCGAAGGAAGGCCGATAGCGACTGCCCCAATTTGGAGCAACTACGGCAATTTTCTTGTCCAATATTGAGGCTTACCTAAGATTATTTAGTAAACAAAAGAATTGCTGGCGGTGATTTAAACTGTGTCATGTTATGAGCCAAACAATTTCGTAGTAAAATTTTATCTTAAATAAAGTTTGAAAATTACACTTCTTTGTTAATGAACCGATAAATAAAACGAAGGAGTTTCTCAATTCGTCTAATTTATTTTTGTATGTATTTGTATGTGACGTGATAATCGTGAACCGATTTCCAATTTTTTTTAATTAGCACCCGTTAGCACCAAGTCGGGATTTGATGATGGGACCTTGAAGAAATCGATTTTTATTTTTTTTATTTGTTGATTACGAGTATATTATTGTTTGATTGGTTGATTGATTTTAACGGTAACTTTAATTTCTCCTGCCAGTATTTAATGTAAATTACTCAATAATTTAATAGCTTTTGGCTACGAAATGGTCGAAGATGGCTGTCATATGACTTCATGAGTCATGTCAAAAAACGTTCAATTCAAAAACAACGTGCAAAACTCAAATAGATATGACAAAATGCCGATTACCAAGAATACTACCCATGCGAATTCGCTGACCGACTTTCTTTTAGCGAAGTTGTGTTGATCTGATTTAGATTATGTCTGGATCTAGATAGCCTACATATTTAATTCCAACTTACAATGAGCTAGAACCTACTTGCCTAGTGAGAGTTGAACAATGGCTGGAAAACCCACGCATGCGCATAGAAGCATTAAGATTAAAATAAACTATTTATTAACCCTTACACAGTCAGCAAATCAAAAATATTCGTTTAAATTTGAACACGTTATCCCGTACGATGACGTGTGGTGACGGCAATAAGATTATATTTGTCACCACCCCAACTCTTACCTCGGATGTCGTAAGAGCCGACTAAGGGATCGGACAAGTGTCACTGATCATTCTTTGATCAAAGACTGATGATGGGCAGCGCCCTCATTTTAGTGAAACACATTACTGCGATCGCCAATCCGCTTGCCCAATGTGGCGATTAGGGGCATTTACCTCCTAATACGTCTATACGAGTAGTTGATAGAAGAGGCCTACGTCCAGCAGTGGACTGAGTTAGGCAGATGAAGTGAAGAGAAGTGAATATGTTATCGATAGAGTTTAAGGTCACAGCTGCTAAAATAACGAATGAAATAGGTTTTTGATCGGATAGACAACAGGACGGTATCCTGCCTTTTCGTCGAAAATTGTATTGCCGAATGTCACTTTCTCAACCAACTTTTTGCAGAAGTGTCATTCGGCCTAATAACTTTTGGCAATTAATTATTTCAGAACCATTTCGTTTCCCAACCCCATAGTAGGGAAATGAGAATTACCCACTAGGTTGGGTTAGGTTATGTAAAGTTGGGAAATGAAATTCGGCCAAATGACACTTCTGCGAAAAGTTGGTCGGGAAGTGAAATTCGGCAATACAATTTTCGGCGAAAAGGCAGAGAATCCAATAGGACTGATGGCATGAACTGACTACAGAATTAGCGTAGGTATAACTGATGTCTTAAGGCCAAACCACACCGGATGTATGTGCAGCACGTGCGCGTGCGTGGCGTGCGCGTTATAGATTATGTAAAGGTCATATTAGTTTGTTTTTGCAATTTCCAGTAATTTTAGGCAATTTTGAGAATATTCTGAAACTTGCACATTGCTATTTTCATCAACTTAACTTCGCAATGCCCAACTCGCTGTCTTTAGATATTATACCATCTACAGTTACATGCTCAAAGGCACATTACTTCACGAAGTAGAATAGAAACCATATCCTATTAATCCGTATTAAATAACTCCAAGCGTACAAACACAATTATCGGACCAATCCTGACGCTTATCACAACGTATTAAAGTGCACGTGTGGTCAGGTAACTGACGTGTACGCGTGTTGTGCAATGTTGCGCTACTTGCGCTGTATTGTCTTACGGAACCACTCGGGTTTCGAGTTTTTGAGCCAGGAAGAGTGTTGGAAACTGTAGCTGTGCCATGAGTTGGAAAGTAAAGGATACGTTAGGTTTTACTCGATACGTAGGTAATGCATTCTATCGCGCTCGCACAGATATCTTTATCATCATTTTTACTGTACAGTAGGGTTCAAAATTGCATGGACAGTTTATGAATGAATTCATTCATAAATAGTCCATGCAATTCTGAACGCCACTGTACCTTGTCAAACAACGCATTGGCGTCAAGCTGTTATGTTGTATGTCTATTAAACAAATAAATAAACAAAATTAATAATTGATAATTATGTTAATCGTGCTATTTGGGTCAAAATTCTTTTCGTTGTCTTGTTTTGTATGTCGCATCAGTGGTATGCCACTCTGTCACGCTTTTAGTTGCTGTTTCGACTCAGTATATAAAAAAATCCGGTGCACTTGTATTTCTTTTTCACGCTAGAATCGCTAGATTTTAATACATACATCAAAAATTAAAAAAAAAAAACAGCATCTCATACAAAAATCACAACTGGGTCACGTTTTTAGGGACTCAAAATAAGACAACGAAAAGAATTTTGACCCATTTATTGGAAAAAACTCCTCATCAATAATATTAAAAGACTTGGACAAAGCCAAAAAAAAGATTGATACTGGTGCTTATTTAGGAGTTTAATTGTGGACCATAGTTGAAAGAACGGAAAGAACATGTCTAGTTAATTCAAATTACAGAAGGAAAAACCACCTTAGGTACTTTTAACAGAATAAGGTGTGAATTTGCCCTGATTTTTTTTTAGCGCTCCACATGTTTTTTCCGTGCACCCTTCAGTTGCAGTATTGGACCATAATTGGGTGGTTTTACGGTACCTGTTTCTAACAGAAACTTTTACTAAAGTGACATAAAAGTTGCAAAAGTGAAGCGACATCGCTAGATCACTTGCCTTGCAAGTCGATTGTTTCACATTCTCACTATCAATATTTGTACTAGGAAACCCCGAATGACTAATTGTAATGTTTGAAGAGGGAAACCTAATTAGACACGGTAGACAA
This sequence comes from Thaumatotibia leucotreta, assembly GCA_025490895.1. NCBI lineage: Eukaryota > Metazoa > Arthropoda > Insecta > Lepidoptera > Tortricidae > Thaumatotibia > Thaumatotibia leucotreta. Next base: position 29,877 of record JALPQI010001719.1, read on the forward strand.
CAATGAATATATCCGCGAAATATAACAATAGGAGGAAAGAACGGTGTTAGTTTAGCAATGGCGCAGACATTCCTTTACATCTCGTATCTTTGACTGACTGAATATATGTACAAACTATACTCCTCCTGGAGTATGTGTGGCTGCTCTCGCGTTTCCGCTACTGCAGCTGTGGCCGGGTCGGATCCCACAAGGGTGGGACGGTCGTTGCACTCGTTGACTAAACAAGATGGAGTCATCATCATCAGCCTATCTCAGTCCACTGCTGGACATAAGCCTCTCTCACCAACTATGCATGAATGAATCAGGAGGTATACTGGGCAAGCGGATTGGCGATCGCAGTAATGTATGCATATGATATGACGCTGCTGCCCATCATCATTAATAAATGAATGTTCAGTGACACTACATCTACTCTCGTTACTAAGATGGAGTATAGAAATGCTACTTTATCTTACTGTAAAAATAGTTTGAATTTAATTTCAACGAACTCTATTAAACCATGATACCTTGTACGTAGCTCACACTGAAAATGTCGGGAATGACCCACTTAGAGATCACTCAGCATACAGAAACAATTCTTCTCTGAAAGTATAACTCTTTAGTATTTTTTTCAGGTATAATTTATTCGGTTAACACCTGTATTTTAGGATTTCTTGCCATTTGAAAATTGTGTGTCGGGCGATTTTACGAATTCCGCCCAAAATTTTTATTTTGTAGCGTTTTTACACTACTTTCAATATCGCCTTACTCAACAATGAAGCTGAAATAGGCTTAGATTCTTATTTAGTAACAAAGCTCAGTTCTTGTAGGACTGATTGTAATAGTTTTCACAAATTGTATTGCTTTCGATTTTTTCTTATGGATGATTATAGAGATCAACGTCTTTTAACAGCCATACCCTAATTTTAAATCGCACTAACGTGGTAAATCATAGAGAATTCATAAAACAAATTATGTTAGGAAATTCGGACATCCTTAGGTATCCATATGACTCACTAGAAAAAAATCCAATATAAATATTTTTTTTTTTAAATCTATAGTTTCAATGAACTACCCAAACCTTCCATACAAAATTCCAAAAACTGAAAATTTTCATACAAAAAGTGATCTAGGAAAAATGGGTTGTGAGCTTTGAGAGTTGGTTCAATTGTATTAAAAATTTGTATACATTATCAAAAAGAGTTAAGAAAGGTGATAATTTAAACAATAGAGGCATAATTAATACAGTTTCCTAGATTCCCGACAATTTCAGTGTAGCCTACGTAGTAGAGGAAGGCCGAGTTGTGACGATTACAATAAATACCTAATATTCTATTTCTACCTATTTACCTAAAGTCTGGTGGTAGGACCTCGTGCAGGGTCAGCCCGGACCAGTAACATCGTCTTAAGGAAAGTGCAGACCAAAAGAGCATTCGCTGTTCTAACCCCCTACTCTACGAAATTCGATCGTTACACGAAACGTGATTCGTTGATTTCGTAGAGTGGGGGATAGAACAGCGAATGCTCTTCTGGTCTGCACGCACCTTTACTCATTAACCTGCCGCGAAATAGTACTGTATTCTGGTTTGGGGGTAAGATAGGCAGTGTAATTACTGGCATAGAGGCAATCCATCTAAGTCCTCAGAGTATAGCAGCGTATAGGCGATGTTTTGGTCACTATGTCCATGGGCCTCAGTTCCCGCTTTCCATCAGGTGGGCTGAGAGCTCAGTTGTCTACCTTCGTCACATAAAAAAAGTCAATATTATTGCAAATTACCTTAATTATAATTCTGGTTACAGGTGGTGTAGACTGTAGACGGTGAAATGGGAGTAGAGATGAAGGGGCAGCAGAAATGACAACAAGTAAGTATTGGAGAAATAGCTATAGCGGCCGCGAGGACGACAGCGTGTGTCTATGACAGAGGTCAATGTGCAACTGGTTTGGTTTAAGGTTCGACACAAGGTAATGAATAACTAGGTAAGCATCTACATATATAGTATTGCATGTCGCTCGCGTTCACTATTCAAAGCGTAAGTATAGATTTATTTATATAGTTAGGTATAAGAACTAGGTTTACAATATTATAGAAAATAGGTAAGTACTAACAAGGTAAGTTTCTAATATATGTGTAATATTAGGTTTAAGTTATTTATGTTTCAGAGCCGAGAGCCATCATCATCGTCTGTCGTCTACAACCTCCCGCCCAGTGCTGCTTCGGCAGTACTCACACTGGTAGGCGTACAATGCGAGCAGCTGGTCTCACTAATACGCGGGATTTTGTTTTCACAGGGACTGCCCGCACTCTTCCATCTTTGCCAGGACATACTTCTTGTATGAGTCCGCGAGTCCAGTGGTTGCGGGGAGCATTAGGGTCGGCTATGAGCACTAGGTCACCTACTTGTAAGGCGCGGCAGTCGTCGTGCCATTTCTGACGTGGCAGCATTGTAGGTAGAACCTCTTTAACCCATCGGCTCCAGTACATATCTGCCAATCTTTGGGATATACGCCATTGTCGTCTCAAGAAGAGGTCTGAGTCATCAAATGTTCCCATCAGCGGTAAATTTGATGAGGATCCAAGTAGGAAATGGTTAGGTGTCAATCCTTCTGGGTAGTTAGGCTCAACTGAGACATGAGTTAACGGCCTACTGTTTGCCATGTTCTCAGCCTCTGCTAAAAGTGTAAGAAGTACCTCTTCACGTGGAGCTCTCTCCTTCAAGGTCACCTTCAAGGTTGTTTTAATCGTGCGAATGATCCTTTCCCAGGCGCCTGCCATATGCGGGCTCGCAGGAGGTATGAAATTCCATGTAACTCCTCGATTGGCAGCGTAGGTCACAAGTAGTGACTCATCTAATTCTTCCGCGGCCAACTTAATTTCTGTACTGGCTCCTCTTAAGTTAGTCCCATTATCCGAAAAAAGTTGATTAGGCCATCCGCGTCTTGCAGCCATTCTTCGTAAGGCTAAAATTAATGAATCTGTGCTCAGTGAATGGACTAGTTCTATGTGAACCGCTCTTACCGTTAAACAGGTAAACAACACAGCGTAACGCTTTTCTCGGCGTCGGCCAACTGTAATTTCTATAGGGCCAAATAAATCCAGACCGGTGTTAGAAAAAGGCCTTTGATGGTGTGCCATCCTGGCTTCGGGAAGCTCGCCCATACGAGGAATTTCCGGTTGGGCCTTCCGAATTCTACACGTCATACACCTGGCGGTCACGTGCTTCACTGTCGGTCGCATACGAATAATCCAGTATTTTTGCTTCAGTTCGTTCACCACCATCTCTTGGTGGCCATGAGCAGCATTTTCGTGATAAAATTTTACTAATAATCTGGTTACGTAATTTTTCCCGTCCAAAATTATAGGTCGTTTCATTTCAGGAGCTATGTCAACTGCACTGTCGATTCGGCCTCCAGCTCTCATGAGACCCTCTTCGTCCAGGTATGGAGCCAAGGTGACTAATGCAGGTAAGCAATTTTTATTTAATGTTTTTTCTTTATTGAGCACGTTAATCTCCGCGCCAAACGACTGTAACTGTGAATATCTCAATATTAAACATTCTGCGCGTGCCATAATTGCGGATTCACATGTATCTAATTTTCTTATCTTGTTTATGAATTTCAGGACAGCGGCGGTAGCACGAACAAGGCGCATCCACGAAGAAAATCTCTCAGGATCCGGTATAGCGATATTTGCAGCCTCATGTTGCACAAACAATGCCACCTCCAAGTCGTCTTTATTTAATTTTGGGATTAAAATATCCTGTGGCCATTGATCTTCCTTATTATACAAAAATGCAGGTCCTTTAAACCACTCGCAATCAGCGCGTAATGTATATTGCGTTTTTTTTGTAGCTATGTCAGCGATATTCAAATGCGATGGAACATACCGCCATTCCAAGGAACTGGTGAGCTCGTCAATTTCCCCAAGTCTGTTAGCGATATATTCTTTATAATTGCGGTTATGATTTTTAATCCAATGCAACACACAAGATGAATCCGTCCAGAAGTAGGTACGGTCGCATTTTATACGGTGCTCGTCCTTTATTGTCTTAGCTAGGCGCGCCGCAATCAACCCGCTTTCTAATTCCGAGCGCGGTATTGATAATCGTTTCATTGATGAAATTCTGTTTTTGCATGCGATAAGGGACACGCACACATCTCCGTTTGCATTCACACGCCTCCAGTATGCAACAGCTGCGAACGCGGTCGGCGCTGCGTCACAGAACAAATGCAGTTTCAAAACTATAGTTGTCTCTTTCGCACTTGGGATGCGTTGCGAAGACGAAATAAAATACCATCTAGGTATGTTGAGATTCACAATACTTTTTAGGTCAGTGATCCAGTCTTTAAATTCGATAAATAATTCTTCGGTTATTTTATCATCCCACGAAAGGCCGGTCTTCCAAATCGACTTAAGTAATATTTTTCCTTTTATTGTTACAGGTGCCAATATTCCATAGATATCGTAAATAGACATAGTAATTCGTAAAACTTGACGCTTGGTAGGTATTTTCTGAAATTTCAGGATTTCTTCAGGTATGTTTTTAAACGTCACGTCGACTGCTAGCGTGTCTTTGGCTGGGTCCCATAACAATCCCAACGTTCGCTGAGTTTTGTTTTCGCCATCCACCAGCAAACTTTCTCCATTAGTGCTTAATTGGTCTTTAGGTAAATGCGACAAAACCTGTTTATTGTTACTTGTCCAGCCACGTATCTCGAATCCTCCAAATTTATGTATGGCAGAAACATCATCAATTATATTTATCGCTTCGCTTTCCGTGGGCAACGAGTCTATGAAATCATCTACGTAATGGCTATGCATAATAGCACGTACGGCGTTAGGCTTCGTTTCGGTAAATTGTTGAGCGTTCTTATCTCTTATGAATTGTGCAATGAATGGACTGCAATTTCCGCCAAACAAAAGTGACGTCATCGCATATTGTTCTATTGGTTGTACTTGATTTTCGCGCCATAAAAATCTCAAAGCATTTTGATCTTCTTCTCTTATTTTGATTCTTAAAAACATGTCACGAATATCTCCCGTTATTCCAATACAATTCTCTCGGAATCGTAACATTATTCCATAAAGGGAATTTAATAAGTCGGGGCCTTGAAGTAAATAATCATTAAGGCACTTTCCATGAGAAATGCTTGCGCAATCAAAAACAAGTATTAGTTTTTTCTTCCTCGGGTTATCCACCCCAAAATGAGGAATAACCCAAATTCTATTTCCACTTTCTTCCGGTTTTACTTTTCTAGCATAGTCATTTTCAAATAGGTGTCTTATTCGTTCACGGTAACGCGAGGAATACTCTTCGTTGCTTCGCAATCGCTTCTCAACAGATTTTAACCGCCTTTCCGCAGTCGAGTAAGATTCGACTAACTTTTCTTCACTTTTCCACGGAAGTCCAACCTCCCATCTGCCATTATGTAACTTCGCAGTCTCATTTAAAATAGAAATTGCACGTTTTTCTTCCTTATTTTCTCTTTTCTTTGAGGTTAGCCCGGTATTTTCCAAATTAAAGTAATTTCTCACGGTTTCGTGCAATAACACATCTTCGTCACAATTATCCGCCGACTCGCCGACCTCAATAAATAAAACTGAAGATTCGTTGAAACTTTTTTCTTGGAAAGTTTGTGATAATGAGCTTGCACCGGTCAGCGATGGTGAGGTGGGGTGCTCCAGCGGGTACGTGGTGGTTGCGCAGGCGCCGGGCGGCGGCCCGCTGTTGTCGGAGTCTGGGCGGCTGGCATTATCATTGATAACGCTCGACTCGGCGGGAGGGCGCGATGGCGAACGAGGCGCGCGAGAGTGAGACGGAGGGAGGATGCGCGCAGCGGCCTGCGCCAATGCGGCGCGATTCATAGATGGTGTTATAAGACCATGTACACACCATCCTAAAGCGGACAACGTAGCACATGGTTCATTCCGTTTACGCGACAATATTTTCATAGGCATTATAAGGTGATAATTATCTTGTCCAATCAATAGTTCCGGTTTCACATCCGCACTTTCATAACAATAGTTTTTTAGTTCACTCAAGTAATCATAGTTATTAATGTTCATTTTAGATAATTGCTGCACTGGTAAGTTAAGTTCCGTAATTTTCCGAGCACATAATTCGAAACATTCATTGTCAACGTTTGATATTTTTAAGTCCACTATTTCTGATTTGCACAAAATTTCAGAGTTCCAAGCATCACGTAAACGCAAAGTCTGACTTTTTCCAGGTAAGCCAACTTGATTTGCCACATTTGCCGAAATCAAAGAAATTCCTGCACCGTCGTCTAGCAAGGCGTGCGTTGTGAACACGCCCTTAGGACCGTGAACATTGACACGGACAACTTTTAATAACACTTTATTGTTGTCAACATTGACGTTCGCCACTAAGCCGGCCTCAGACGCGGGCTCACTTTCCGGCTGAGAGTCCTCTTCGGGCTCCATCTGGTCCATGTCGTTCTCGTCGGCGACACATTCCACAGTGTGCACTTGCTTCGGGGCCTGTTTGTTGATAGGATAATGCAGTAGCGCATGGTGTGGCTGCGCGCAGCCGTCCTTGTCACACATAGGCGCGCGGCAGGCGTCTTTGTCATGATCAGATGATAGGCATTTAAAACAAATACCGTTGTTTCTTACAAAGTTCCATCTTTCTTTGCGTAATGATTTTTAAATAGCCTACAATTAATTAGGCTGTGGGGGGATAATTTGCAAAACTTGCATTTTTCCGCTTGTGAACTTGCCGTAAACACGCCGTGCTGTTGAATTCCACTCTTGTCAGCACTATTATGTAATTGCTTCATATTGAGTAAACAAATACCGGATTCGGTAATTTTCGTAGCTTCTTCTGAGAGGAATTGTGATAATAATTCCAACTTGGTCAGCTTGCTGTCTTCTTTCACATCTTTTTGTTTAAAATAATAATCTGACCATTTAGCTAGTAGGGCCGTAGGTAACTTTGATAAGATTATTGTACAAATGCTAACGCCTTGTAGGTACTCATCTCGGTTGAGCGTTTTAACTGCTGCCATAAAGTTTTTAATTTTTATAGAAAATTTCACAATGTAATCCTGGGGTAATGAAGGTAACTTCTTGATATCATTCATGATTTTATTTATGATTAGTTCTGGGTTTCCAAATTGTAGTTCGAGTGTGGCTATGATGGTGTCGGGCGAGGAACCGCTGGTGAGCAATGCCGATACCGCTTCGCGTGCCGCTCCGACGAGACACTTCCTTAAACGCCACATGTTTTCTTTTGTGCTGTAGTTACAGAGTTCTGTTGATTCATCAAAGGATTGTTTGAAATTCAACCATTCCATGGCATCACCTGAGAAGGTAGGTAGCTCACGGGGTGTACTCAAACGACTAATTAAATTATTGTTTTGTTTACAGGTGGAAGCTGTGAGATTCTGGAGGGCCTGTGCCAGCACAGACACGGTGGCTTCGGGGGCGACGGCGGCGGCTGCGGGCGGGCGGACGGTGACGTCATCCGCCTCACGAACCTGTTGAAGCACTTGTTGACCTTGGTCGATCCACTTCTCAATTTCACTTCCATTATCTTTCTTCTCACTAGACTTCGACGACGATATGTGACTGTATTTTTCTTCCAAGGCTGCTAGGTCTGCCGCAAGTTTCTTTTGAACTAAGTCTGCTTGTATGCGCGCGATTTCTTCCGCAGCTTTTATTTTCAAATTTTTACGTTCAACCATCAAAATACTCGCATATGACGTGGACCTCTTCGACTCCGGGGGTTTGCTACAGCGTGAACCAGATGAGTATTGGAGCTTTTTTGTAGCCGGGTTCAAATTGATTTTTGAGGTACCCACTTCTGGCTCAGGTGCCACGGAAGTCTTGTCGAATTCCTTAACGTTTTTTGTCGAGATTTCATCAGTAGATTTATTTGTGAGTTGCTTCACTTCAATTTCATCCATGTCCGCTTGTTTCATACTACGCTCCTGCCTTTCGCGTTCTCTTTTCGCTTGTCTGCGGGTATTCACCATCTTGCGCGGCGAAGGGATTAATCCATGATCCGGCTCGAGGAACCACTTTTGTAGACTGTAGACGGTGAAATGGGAGTAGAGATGAAGGGGCAGCAGAAATGACAACAAGTAAGTATTGGAGAAATAGCTATAGCGGCCGCGAGGACGACAGCGTGTGTCTATGACAGAGGTCAATGTGCAACTGGTTTGGTTTAAGGTTCGACACAAGGTAATGAATAACTAGGTAAGCATCTACATATATAGTATTGCATGTCGCTCGCGTTCACTATTCAAAGCGTAAGTATAGATTTATTTATATAGTTAGGTATAAGAACTAGGTTTACAATATTATAGAAAATAGGTAAGTACTAACAAGGTAAGTTTCTAATATATGTGTAATATTAGGTTTAAGTTATTTATGTTTCAGAGCCGAGAGCCATCATCATCGTCTGTCGTCTACAGGTGGAATCTGCCTGCGACCACGGGCGTGACAGCAAGCCCGAAACGTCAGGATAATAAATAATTTTGGAAATATTGCTTTAAAGGCAAGCAGTTCTAGTAAACCATTTGATTGTAGTTACATTATAAGCCATATAGCCAATTTAATAAAATCCAGGTCATCAAGTCTAGCAGCCGTTTAGGTCTAACGCCGCATGCCCTAACTGAGCTTAAACATAGGAAGCCTGTTTCCTTCCGAACTGGTTTCGGTTCGGATTTCTAGATCTAGAAAACTAGTCCCTAAAAAGGGATGATGGAGTGTTAAGTATGGTCTTGATTTCGCCGTTTAACTAATTAATTTGTATGGAGACTATGGAGAGGAAACTAGGAAAATGTCCGGATACATGCTGGTGGCTTATGATGATGGACACAATTATCACTTAGGCTGGGTGAATATCTGAGCGTTTCAACCACCTGATTTTGGTGGCATCATTTTTGCCGAGGTTTCTATTCGTTTTAATGTGCTACTTTGTCATTTGAAGGAGGCACGGTAACTTATACAAATGACGAAGTATAACATTGAGACGTTTAGAAACTTCGGCAAAAATGATGCCACCAAAATTAGGCAGTGGAAACGCTCAGATATTCACCCTGCTACGCGTCACTTTGGCTCTTGCATACTAGTTAGAACGTGACGGCAACTACAACAAATGATAAACATGGGACAATCAAAAGCCTAACTGGGTGCTTAGACAAGTTGCCAATCGCTAACGCTTAATCGTCAATCGTAAGTGAAAGGCAGCTGTCTTTGTCGCACTAATATGAAAGAGTGATAGAGTGAAAACTACGATACGTTACTATAGCCGGCCCTGGGAACCTTGATCCCTATGACAGGTGTCAGTTCAATACATTTTTTTTCGGCATGCATGGCTTTCACTCCTTGCCAATAGTAGCAAAGTGGATTTCCGTGTTGTAGACTTTTGGAGAATTTTTGAGAATGTTCGGTATAATTTTGGTTTTGTGGAAGGATAGGCTGGAAAGATATACGGTTGTGGAAATCAAAGTTTAACGTTATGATCTTGAATATATTTTATGAGAATGGGTCCATTAAAGATAGAAACGAGTTGAAATCAATAGGACGCGGAATATTGTCAGGCAATACATCATACAGTGAATAGTTAAACCTCGGACAGGAGAAGAAAATGTGGTCAACAGTTCCCTCGTCAAGTCCACACTCACAGAGAGAGCTATCCCGCACCCTGATTTTTGCAAGGAATACCGGCGTACACACCGGACTGAGGGAGTTCAATACATTACTTGTCAAGACGCGACATTGTTGACAGATAATGTATGGAACTGACAGCTGTCATAGGGATCAAGTTTCTCCGGGTTGGCTATAAGCGTTAGCGATTGGTAACTTGGCTAAGCATCCTGGTGGCTTAATGATGGTACCCTTTTTAACGTTTATTTGTCGTGCTTCGCGTCACTTTCACACTCGCATCGACAGCGATGACAATGACGAGGACAGATAATCAAGATGAGACTCTTACGGCCTCCTGGTCTAGGTACCGACTAAAACCCTTTTTTCTTCCGCTACTTTAGAGGCCGGGGGAACGCCAAAGCACTACTAATGAATGCCTAGTGCTATTACGTTTACAGTAAAAAAGTACATGAACTTCCAAATGAGGGTTTACGATGTTTTTTCTGCCACCAGGCGGCGCTAGAGTAGGCGTCTGGTCCACACAGCTGTCAGATTCATACTATTCATAGGCACCTGGACCTAAAATATCGAAATTCTATTTTATTTGGAAGTTTAATGATTTTGTAAGGGATTACGTTACGACTAATACGCGGTCATCGAACTGAAGATTGAGCTCTAAAACAAACGCGCAAAGTCATTGGTATTAAACATAATTACTATAACTTCGTTCATTTCATGGGAATTGCCTTAGAACTATATTTTTATTTATTTTAGAAAACGATTTTCCTAAAGTAATGGTTTTCAGAATAAATAAACCGATAAATATATTGAAAATTAAATGCGCGTATTTATTTTGACAATTCGTCAAAACTCCCGCTCAGTGCTGCCATCTCACCTCCCCATAGTGGCTGAAAAAGTATCAAAAACCCTCATTGCTCGCAAAATTACAATTTTGTCAACCCTCAAACAGTGACCTTCATAGCTATGGTCAACGACACCTAAAACTATTTCAATGACTCAATAATTATTAAAATGACATTACTCATACTTTGCCTTTCAATAAACAAGAAAATGCCATGCCAATATAATTATGCCTTTAATTAAAAATAAATGCCAACAAACGGAGCTAGGCTGGCATTTAATGCACTTGACGCGGGGGATGGCATTTACGAGTTGACTTTTCCTTTAGCGGAGACAAAGGACGATAAAGGCCTTGTTACACGATATGGCAGAACGGTAGCCAAGATGACAATCGAAGTTAAGCCTGAAATTATGTGTACAGTTAAAGGTGCATGCATACCAAAAGAGCATTCGCTGTTCTAACCCCCTACTCTACGAAATGCAATCGTTACACAAAACGCGATTCGTTGATTTCGTAGAGTGGGGGATAGAACAGCGAATGCTCTTTTGGTCTGCATGCCCCTTTAAGCAATTGACACTCTAGAACTTTGTCAAAGCCGTCAAAGGGTCGTTATATACTCGTTGTGTCAGCCTCCGTAGCCTAGTTGGTAGTGTAGTGACCCTGCCTACGAAGCTGGAGGTTCCGGGTTCGAACCCCGGCGAGGGCATTATTTGTGTATTTATTTATCACAATTATTTGTTCCTTGGTCATGGCTGTCTATGTACGTATTTAAGTATTTATATGTATCTATCTACTAAATATGTATATCGTCGCCTAATGGTACTCACATCACAAGCCTTAATCGAGCTTACCGTGGGACTAGGTTGATCTGTGTAAGATGTCCCAAGATATTTATTTATTTATTACCAAGATACGTATTACAGTAAAAAATAACCACAACAAAACGCCAATCAAAACAAACGGATTCTGATTTCGAAATCGTGGCGTCTCGCTCACGCATTCTAATTTTAACCGTGAAACACGCAACAAGACCTTTATTTTTTACCGCGCAAGAAACAAAATCAAATAAAGAATGGCTGGAAAAACAATACGAACAAAAAGTAGGGCAAAAGGCAAAGGCGAAAGTAGTGTCAAAATTAGATTAGACTTATTGTAATCTGTATGCGGTTTATATATAGAGTCATGTGGGGTATCTGTACGCAATTTTTAGTAAACTGCTTCTAGAATAATACACATAGTTAATTGAAAAGAAAAAAATGTTTATTCTAATGTCTTACACCTTTGTAAAGAAAAACAAAATATATGCTTTTAATTTTAACAACAATTATAGCTTTTACTTAATTATTTAATCAACGAAGGAATTGCGGGTTTTTACCCGCTTCGGTGGGAAAGTGTCCGCACGCTGTCAGCAAAGTGTACGCACGGAAACTCAATTCTGTATTGCACAAAGATCACACGTGAATGTGCCCTGCTCGTAACTAGTGCAGATTTCGTGCCACCAAGCCTTACAAATTGAACACTCAATCCAGTCTTCAGACGTATCTCCGTACTTTTCACGGCATAATGGACAGTAGTAGTCCTGTTGTGAAAATTTATTTTTCTTATTGACTATAGTTTTATCTTTCCTAGTTTCATTTTTTTTCTTTGGCTTACTTCTGGTGTTCATCTTTGGTTTTTTAATTATCTTAGATTTTTCAATTTCTTCTTGTTTTTCTTTATTCTTCTTGTTTTCCAGGATCAACTTTGGTTTTTTAGTTTTCTTAGCTTTATCTTCTATTTTTTTTTGTTGTCCAGACACTTCAGCAACAGTCGAAATAATTTGCTGATCAGGCACCGGCGAAATTGGTTGGCGGTGCACTTCGGCAACAGACATAACGATGTGTTGCTCAGGTAGTGGGGAGCTTGGTTCAGAGTACGCTTCAGTAGTAGTCGAAGCGGCGTGGTGTTTAGGCAGTGGCGAACTTAGTTGATAATGCACTTCACCAGTAGTTGGAATATTATGCCTCACATTCTGTATTGCACAAAGATCACACGTGAATGTGCCCTGCTCGTAACTAGTGCAGATTTCGTGCCACCAAGCCTTACAAATTGAACACTCAATCCAGTCAGTCACTGGCTTTGCAGTGGTTATAAATTTCTTCCTGAAATCAAAATAAATTGTCAATATTTTTTTAATGTAGGTAGGTAGATGATGACCATGTCTTCATGTAAACCTTGAAAGCACAGCCATAACTAAAAATGAGTAATAACGTACCTCTTGTTCACGAGTAAATGTTGGTCTGTATCTTCCCATTGATGTAGCAGTAGAATTGAGTTTGAGACGTTTTCTCAAAGTACTCTCATCGATTCCAACAATATCTGCCGCTTTTCGTTTTGATTTTCCCTCTTCAATCAATTTTTTTGCTGTATCAATCTGCTCTTGTGTACAGACTTTCCGGTCAGGACATTTTCTTATATATTTGCGAGGCATTTTTCAGTCTAGAAGGAAAACAAAACACGACGGGGTAAGCATACGCATTTTATTACTACGGACACTTACCCCCGGACACTTGCCCCATCACATCAGAATTAATACAAACGATAAAATTTCAAAGTATAACTTACCCAGACAAAATACGTTTATTCACACAAAATATATATTAGTTTCTTTAGTTGCCAGTCACTTAGCTATTCAATCAAACTAATCGTAATACCTTTAATGTGCAAATCAATTTTATGAAAATTAATAACAAAACCGTGCAAAAGCAATATTGTCGCGCAAGTCTCCATAGCATTGCGCGCCAAACCTGTGACGCAGTACTGTTGCTCGACGGTCAAACGCGAACTAAACACGACAGGTCTCGACCTGCTGTCATTCGTAGTATTCGCACGAGGTTCACTGCGGACACTTTCTCGCCGCGTACGTTTACCCCACATGACTCTACGTTTTTGTTGTTGTTACAAATAATACATGACCAAATAATAAAAATAGATCTCGTAAGCGCTTAGGGTATGTTGGGGTAAGTGGGCCTGAGGGATGATTATGGTCAACCAAGTTATTCGCGTTAAGATATTGCATATAACAATTGGACAAATGGACATGTACGTCAAGTATCTATATCTACGCAAAAAAGATACTGCAAGCTGCAAGTGTGTGAAATAAAGCACCGGTGTCCGGTGTCACATTGATTCAAAAAATAAATGTTTTTTTTTAGTACAGACGGTGCCTTTTTTAGGCGCTAGTGCGAGAAGTGTGTCATTTTACGTCAAGTCCAAAACTTCGGAGGGCCATCTGTAGGTACTAAAAAACGTCGTACGAGACACGTGCAAAAACGAAATTCGTAACTCGTGTCGATTTAAAACACTCCCTAGGTATCGATCGTATTTTAAAACATCGCCACTCGTTTAGAATTTCATGTTTTTCGCACTTGTGTAGTAATGTACTATTCTGTATGCATGTTATGCTATATCTCCGAGAATCGCGAACCGATTTTCAATTTTGTTTTAATCGAACTGGAATAACCCCGAGGTGCCCGAGATGGTCTCGTTGCGTTGATACCAGTCAGGGTTTGTCTGATGAATATATACCTATATCGGTTGAAGACGGTTTCTGTTTATTTGACGATTTTTTTAGTAGCTATATTTTTAAGAAATTGCAAGCACACTATATTGTTCCTATACCATACGACCTTGCCCCACTGGCTACTTTTATATCCATAGGTACTTCGACAAAACGTGATGTAATCCGTTGCAATTCCTATTGTGTGAAGCTAAGAGTGTATTTTGTAATGGTTAATGGAGTTTATAATTAATCCATATAGATGATGACTTGGTCCATTTACCTTGTTGTAAAATGTATGAATGACGTACTATGTAATTACAGTATAGTAATATAGAATCGCTCAAGGTGTATATTATGTATGGTCCAAGTTATAAGTATTAGTTCTTAAGTTCTTGTGTTTATAATAACATTAGTAACGCATTTGGTTTGATGAAATGATCATACTAGCATGATATTGGATTTTTCAAATTACCTATCTATGTAATATGAGTCCTTTGAGTGAGTGTGTTGTCGTTTCAAAAGTTTTTATTCTATTGTTTTATTACTAGGGTATCGTATACGTTGTTATGTTGGATTAATCCTAGAAAAGAAGGAATATATTTATTATTATTTTTGGTTATGTGTGGTTGCGTTATTTAGTGCTTAACTATTTCTACCTCTTAGTATAAAATGTAATTATCTATGAGTTCCTATAATTCTTTATCGGCTGTGTTTTAATTTATTGCCACTCCTTTGGAACTTCATTTTTTTGCCCACCGTAATATACTATTAAACGAAGTTACTGCGCGTCTATAGCTTTAGTCAAAGCAAAAATAATAGTAGATTGTTCAACGAGGGACTAAAACAGGCCATTATGACACGAGATATTTATCCACCCGAGCGTAGCGAGGGTGGATGTAGTTCGAGTGTCATTATGGCTGTTTAGTCCCGAATTAAACACTCTACTTTTCACTTAGAATGCGAGGAAAAAATCTCAGTATTTATTAACAGAAAGAACAAGTAAGAAACAAAAAAATTATACGTACTGCGATGTCAAAACTTCTGATTTCTTCGGAACATGGCCACTTGACGATAAGTTCGCAAACTTTTTCAAGTTATATGGTTTCGTTGCAGTGTGGTTTTAAGCATGGAATATATGCTACAAGGTGATGACGGTTGATATTTCTTAGATTTTTCATCAAAATATGTCAGAAATACGCCTTCCATAAATAATGTTGGTACCTAATTTGCTTTCCAGTTTTCCAATCCATAAAAGTTTGATACGCTTTTGAATATTACACTAGATTTCGGCGGCAAAAGATTTTGCACCACCTCTTTTGCATTCTTCTTTATTCTGGAGTAAGGCGTTAATACTTCTTCATCGCATGACGTGACATCGTAAATTATATGATTTGAACAATATTACTTATGGACAAAAACACAAAAAATAAGCAATCAAATTCGTTCCGCGTTTTAGTTTTTATCTGTATGCTTTTTTCGAAATATGACGCTTTAAATACTTGCATATTTATCCAACGAATTGGAGCTAGCTACAAACTATTTTGAAGCTAATTGGTTAAATCATAACATAATTAATAAATTGGATTCAATCTTAATCATATATTAAACAAGTATTAAATATACGTGCACCTATATCAAAAAAAAAAACGATTTATTAATATTTTTACACGACTGACATTTTGAGGTTTTTTCCAATTGCAATAATCGTTCGTTCAAAAATCATAAACACCAGAAATGGCTGTTTAGGGGTTTCCAAAGTCAATTAAAAAAAAGTTTAGAGATTGTATCCACGGCATGCACAAAAGTGGTCCATACACAAACACTGAAAATGGCGACTATCCTTTATTCTTGAAGACCGTGAGTGTGGCTGTTTACGGGTTTCCAACGTCAATTAAAAAAATTTTACTTTAGTCCCTAGAGATTAATAAAGAGTTTTAGTCCCGATATGCAGGGATTAAAATAACATTTTAAGAGCATGAGAAGTGAAAAATCTAAAACATATCGCTTCTCATATATTGATTTAAACTTTCACGATTATCACTCATATTTTAAAGACAAACGGGTCTTAATCAATATAATAAAATGAACATCGGAATTTTTATCAAAATGAGGGGCAAGGAATCTCGTCATTGGATGTTGTCAGTGTTGTGTGTGGAGTGACAACCCTAGCCTAGAAGTGAATAATCAAGACCAAGTACGAGTAGTTTGAAAAACCCGCGCAGCTCGAAGGTGTTGATACATTTTCTCGCCAGTCTGCCTGCGACCACGGGTGCAACATCATGCCCGAAACCATGCCATGTCTTAAAATATAAATCGCTTCTCACTTACATGTCAGACCACAAAAACAGATTACTTACAGTAGTATAACTATCTGTAACCCACCATTATCACATTAACTTTACCGTATGAGTGGATGACTAACGATGATGTAAACGTACTACTTAGCCGCGACTGTTGGCTTTTTGTCATATAAGTGTTATGTTTTGTCTCAATTGCTTTGTAACGATTGTCTTAAACATAGATATTATTATTTTTATCATAGTGTTTCAAATCTTATTAAATTTTCATAAGTGTTGATGTATAGTATAATGAACCTACATTATAATCACGTATGTAAATGCGTAAAAAAAAATACTAAGTCTCAACATCATTATTTTATAATATAACACTTTATTGCACATAAAAAAGTTTACAGAGAGTAAAAACAAAACAACATTAAATATAAGAATATGTACAAAGGCGAACTTATCCCTAACAGGGATCTCTTCCAGCTAACCCTTGATATAACATAAAAGGATATACAAAACAAAAATACAGAGGCAAACTAATAATGAGCACTTAATTTAATTGAGCCAAAATATTGTTATTATCATAACGATAAAGGTGTGATCAGATACTTCAGATTCAGATATTTTTTACCACTCCCGACGCTACGATATATCTGCTGGGGACTGTACAACTAGTAGAACTAGGTTGATTTGTGTATGATTTTCCCATGATAATTATTTGTTTACATATTTACAATTTTTTTTTACTCATCAGTATATTCATTTTATTACATATAACTTAAATACTCAAGGAAACATACACAAGACATCACATGTATCACATCATGTCATACACATTTGTTTACATTATATCTACAAAATCTACCGTTTGGTAGATTGAATAAAAGCTATAGCGTGGGAAATGATCTCCTAATATGGCAACTACAAAAAGTGCAATTACTTATATATATATGAATGTATACAAATACCTGTTAAAATATATACCCATCCAATAACTGTATTGTGAAAAACTCACGTAGGAAACGAAAACCCAATTATCGCTAAAAACACGTCCTCCAAAACCATAATAAATGAGCAAAAATCAACAATACATCAACCCCACGATTTTGTGTTTGTATAAAGAACCTGCAACCGGTAAAACCACTCCTGCGCCGATTCAGTGTTGATGTCATTATGACTCACTGGAGGCTGTATGGGTCAGTCAACAGTAAACAGATTTAGAACAGTACGAGTCATATTTGTCTTTCGTGTTTAAGCTTAACCCTCTAATGCATACGAAGCCAAATATGGTTTCATTGGTTTTGGACTCTATTGACTGCTGTTAGGGTTCAAATTTGAAATGCATTTTTGCCTGTCTTATGCATTAGAGGGTTAAAAAGCTCATAACTGCTGGAATGTATTGATATTTCTGATATACTCTATTGCAGACTTAGCCAAAAAGTAATCGGATTACTTCTGTAAATTAAGTAATTTACAGAATGAGTGTTACAGAACTTTGTAATCTACATTACAAAGTACACATACAAACTTTTGTAATGTAGATTACAAAGTACAGAGTACACATACAAAAGTAATCAGAAGCAGTAATAGAATTACGTTTTGCCCAACTCTGCTCTATTGATACGTAAATAAAATAAGAGTTACAGCTAGCTGCATAGTTAAAATGTGTCAGTGGATAAATCTAAAACTTTTAAGTTGGTAACGTGTACAATTGTAAAGTGAATAGGATATCAGAACCATTGGAGTGATAGATTGGAGAAGGATAGGCGGCAATGTAGAGATTTACTATATCAGGCTAAGACATACTCAAATGCCTCAGGTGATTATGATGTTTTAAGTAGAATGTTCACGGATTTTCAAGTAATAGGCTAATTCCAGCCTAAATTCAACGGTGTAAATACTGTAAATGATACTAAATATACCTACTTAGAATGACAAAACTACACAATTTGAATGTGAAAGTTCAGAAATTACCATTGTCTTGTGACTGTATTAGTCCAGCAAGCTAAAGGTGCATTCAGACCAAACGAGCATTCGCTATTCTATCCCCCCACTCTACGAAATTCGATCGTTACACAAAACGTCATTCGTTGATTTCGTAGAGCGGGGGATAGAATAACCAATGATCGTTTGGTCTGAATGCACCTTAATAGGTTACACCACGAATTACAGCGAATATCTATTTATTAAACTTTAAAATATTTTTCTCAGTTACAAGAATCCCTTTAAAAAACGAACAAGTTAAACACTACTCTTAAATTAATCTCATTCGAACGTTTTACCGCCTTATTCGCACAAAACTAAAACAAGTACAACCTTACTGTTATAAAAACATTTGCTGTGATCTCAAGTTAACGGCCTAGTTTGCAAACCGGACCTGCCCGGCGACTCAAAATCGCCACTCGTGCGCATCGCCCATCCCTATCTCCGCCACTGGAGCGAGGGAGATAGAACACCGCACCAAATCGGACATTGAATTAGTATTTGAATAAAAGATCTCGTCAATATGTGGGCGTAGATTTAATAGCTTTCATAGGTCAACTGGTTTAAAAAGGAAGCATTTTATCGTTTTGGATTGTGTAGATCTCAATGACTATTTTGATAAATAATGACAGTCCAAACAGATATGCAAAATTTTATAATGATTTTAATGACCAAAAGAATACGGAAGGTTTATTTACAATATCCACTTATAAGTAGGTATTATGAGTCCTGTTTATGTGATATATGAATGTGTTAAATTTGTAATGCTCAACATGTTTAGGAAATGGTATATAAAAACTGTAGACGGAGAAGATTTTTTTTTTCAATATGAGATCAGATAAAATATCCTGAATTGATCATGACTATTTTTGTTATACTCGGTTTATGTTGTTTATAATTTATGATTCTGTATGATGATGCTAAGTTTAAATATTAAGGTGCATTTAGACCAAACGAGCATTCGCTATTCTATCCCCCACTCTACGAAATCAACGAATCACGATTTGTGTAACGATCGAATTTCGTAGAGTAGGAGTTAGTTAAAATAGCGAATGCTCGTTTGGTCTGAATGCACCTTTACGAATATCACTCTGGAACCATGTCTAAATGACAAGTAACAAGGGATTTCTTCTTACAATCTGATTTATAATAACGTCACTTTGACGTAGTCCGAGTGGTCTAGGGTTCTAATTAGTTGACGGTACATATTACCAGAAATTTAAAAGGCTGCCCTGAGTTATGGCCTGGCACAACATTTGTCTACGTCAACCGGCGGCGAGCGAACCCGTAAGTTGGAGCGAGAGGCCGATATCGGAACTCCCTCTTGCACGTATGGTTTTCCACCCCACTGATCGCCTTAGACTAATGTCGTGGCCAGGCCATAAGGCGACCGACGGCGAGCGAATCCATAAAGGCCCGGCCACGACATTGGTCTAAAGGTGCGTTTAAACCAAAAGAACTTCGCTGTTCTAGCGCCCGTTCTACGAAATCAACCAATCACGTTTTGTTTACCGATCGAATTTCGTACAGTGGGAGGTTAGAACAGCGAATGCTCTTTTAGTTTGAACGCACCTTAAGGCGACCGGCGGCGAGCGAATCCATAAATTGGAACGAGATGCCGATATGGGAACTCCCTCTCACACGTATGATTTTCCGCTAAGCCGGTCGCCTTAGACCAATGTCGTGGCCAGGTCTTAAGATGGAGCGAGATGCCGATATCGGATCTCCCTCTCGCACGTTTGGTTTTCCGGCCCTCTGGCTAATGTCGTGGCCAGGCCATTATCGTTCTAGCATCTATGTAAAAGGAATATTAGTCTCGTTGTATTTTCTACCATTAATATAAAAGATACCTATTGACCTCAAATATCCGCAAGGCACTATATTTAGTTTTTTACGCGTAAATAGATTCGTGACTTCCGAGCCGTATTGATCTATATTTAACAACCATTATTATTATAAGTAGTACAGTAGTCCTACTGCGAACTTCGAAAATCGCAAAATTACGCAAAAATTCGCAGTTCGTCCCATACTACAGGTGGATTTAGACCATACGAGCATTCGCTCATTCTATCTCCCACTCTACGAAATCAACGAATTTCGACGAATCACGTTTTATGTAACGAACGAAGTAGAGTAGGGGATAGAATGAACGAATGCTCGTTTGGTCTAAATCCACCTTATCTGTTACTACTATATCCGTCCGGGTTCGGTCTAAGGCGACTGGCTAAGGCGACCAGCGGCGAGCGAATTAAACAAAATCAAGACCGCTAAGGAAGCATGCCACGACAATTCGCTGTGGGCTAAATCGCGCGCGAATTTACTTGCGCGACCGGCTAAGGCGACCAGCGGCGCGGCGAGCGGCGTTATTAAATGCACTGGCGGTTTGAGCCATGCCACGACTTCGAGCGGCGCGAACGGTCTTAGCGGCGGCACGTATCGGGCGGAATTTTAAAGATCAAAATATTTTGTTTTATTCGCTCCGCGATGTTGGACACAGAGGCGTTTATAAGTAAAATTTTAAATAGGCCTGTCTTGTGGATGGCACAGCATTCGCAACACAAGTTGCGGCATGTAATATAACGGTTATGGGAAGAAATAAAAAACATTTTCCGAATCAGAGCGGTAAGTTTAATATTATTTTATATTAAATAGGATCGCTTACAAAACAATTTATAAATAATAATTTCGAGACACTGAAGGGCCACTTTTGATAATGACATTTTGCGTCCTTTGATTACGTCCCATTCGCTCACCGCTTAGGCGCTTAGACCGTTGTCGTGGCATGCTCACAGCTTAGACCGTTTTCGCCGCCCCGCTCGCCGCCGCCGCGGTCGCCTTAGACCAATGTCGTGGCCAGGGCATTAGGTTGGAAGATGATTGGGGGGATATAAAAAAAATTATACAAAATAAAGTTAGCGAAAAGAAATCGCCAAACATTCGGTTGTTTTTAGTCTTTGATATAGCGAATTTTGTGATAGCTGCAGTGTTATTCACTAAGGAAACCGCCTTGCTGTCAGCGCTGTGTCAGCACTGCGGCAGCGTCGAGCCTAAAAATGGTATTCACTAATGTACTTTAAACGACATTAGTGCTCGGCGACGAATACGGCGTGAGCTGGAACTACACTGCGTCGAGAGTTTGACGTTTAATGTATGAACTTCGTATTCTCTAACGAAAAACAGCGACGAACTCGCCCACAATCTCGCTCATAACCTCGATTCCTAATGTCAAATAACAGCTAGGATTTTAGACCAGGCTGTCTCGACATCGAGCTCGTTGATGAACGCAGCTTCGAATGCATAACTCGAAGACTACAGAAACAAATGGTCATTACAGTATCATGATCTGTCATGTTTCACATATCAAATTCATGTTCATTACATCAAGGCTCGATTCCTTTGTGTACACAGACAAATACAAAACCTTCAAATCGGGGATTTAGTCAGTCGACCTTCGTTCTGAGATCCGGCATCGAATTGGCGTATTCAATTTCAGCTTGATGGAGAAATATGACACGTAATGCCAAGGTTTTAAGTTAAAGAGTGTGAAATTATATTTGGAATGTTACGGACTAGATTATAATGTCCAAATTATTTATGAAGACCCCGCTATCGGAGGTGCAACATGGTAGCTGTCAAGTTCTTAGAATGGGTAAACTAGTCGTAGGGTCCCATTTTCCTCAACATACCCAATGGCCAATACTCAAGTCATTGAACATCGGATGTAAATTAATCTATAGGTACCTGTTCTAGATTATTTATTTTCAAAACTACAATTGATGTATTTATTTATACCTACATATTTATTTTAGATATTTTTTCTATCTCTCGTTCTTGCTAGAAAAATATCTAGGTATATAAATTACAGTCTTTATTTCGACTTAGGAATTACAGAAAAAGGTACGGTATCCTTGATGATGATAGATAATCCTTTGACAGCTTGACATTTCTTCGAAGCCATCGTAAAAATATCTACAAGCTGCAAATATCTGTTAATCACAAGGTTAAGCCACACTTAAGAGTATCCATTATCTAGACGGCACACATGCCGGATAAAAACCTAATTGTGGCAGATGCGGCACGCGCCAAGCTGCAGCGATGACATTTCATCTACCCGACGGAAAACGTCTTAACTGCCATTATAGGATGTCTTAAGGTGCGTTTAAACCAAAAGAGCATTCGCTGTTCTAGCGCCCGTTCTACGAAATCAACCAATCACGTTTTGTGTACCGATCGAATTTCGTAGAGTGGTAGGTTAGAACAGCGAATGCTCTTTTAGAACCACACCTTTAAGCGCCATTAACTCGAACCCTACGAACAAATAAAACATGGAAGCCGCATGCCATACTAAATTGCCTTTCAAAAACGGTCCTGAATTTTAGTTGACAAGTGTCACCCCGTCTTCAATGCATCACGGTAAAGAATTTCAATGTCAACCTATAAAAACTTAAACCGCCATTTAAAAATAGTTGCTATTGGTACGTCAAAGTTTCCATTGGCTATATGCTATAAACATTTCGACGCTTATCTTAAACAACTCGGTATCTCAAAATGTGTGTTTTTTCAGGAGAGAGCTTTTAAAAAAACACAAAAAATAATTACTCATAACTTTTTATTACAAAAACCAATTGGAAATCTTCTTTTAGCCATAGCATCCTTTTTTATTTGAGAATGCGAAATAACAAAAATAAAATTAATAAACCGTATAATCAATACAAAAAAACTCAAAAAAACACACAACTTAGACTTGTGCCAGCATAAAATCGAGTCGTAACTCAAAATAAGAATTTGTTTATGTGCATTAAAGTCACAATAGAAAAAGTATCAATATTTTATTTTTTTCTTATGAACAATAGCGGATTATTTGTCATTAAGACAAATATTCTAAAAACATTTATAAAGTATAGTAACTTATTTCGTTTTAATGTTTAAATACAATTTTTTTACATGGACAATAATGGTCTAAAATGACATGCTTTACAGATTATAATGGCATATTTAAGTTTATAAGACAAGATAATGGGTGTAATTTTGTAACTTCTTGTAATTTTTTGGGCTATGTCAGTCACTTTAGTAGAATTTGAATTTTGAATTTGAATTTAGTTCTTTTGCGGATCTCGTCATTCCTGATGCGATCTCGCAGAGAAACCCCGAGCATTGCCCTCTCCATCGCTCGTTGAGTGACTCTGAGCCTCCTAATGAGTCCCATAGTGAACGACCACGTTTCAGATCCGTAAGTAATCACTCGCAACACACACTGGTCGAAGACTTTCGACTTGAGACACTGCGGTATATTGGACGAGAAGATATTGCGTAGTCTCCCGAACGCCGCCCAACCCAGTCTGATTCGACGATTGATCTCCTTCTCGAAGTTGGACTTACCCAGCTGGACAGTTTGTCCCAGGTATACATATTCGTCAACAACTTCGAGTGTAGAGTTTCTAACTTTCACTGGAGTTGGTATCACATGGACGTTCGACATGATCTTCGTTTTGTCCATGTTCATCTTAAGACCAACATCTTCAGAGACTCTACTGAGATCATCGAGCATAGTACTTAAGTCCTCCATGGTCTCAGCCATGACTAGGTACTATATCGTCGGCAAACCGAAGGTGAGTGATGTACTCGCCATTGATGTTAATGCCAAATCCCCTCCAGTTCAAAACCTTGACAACATCTTCCAGTGCAGCGGTGAACAATTTAGGAGGGATAACATCTCCTTGTCCTACTCCTCGCTGCAATGGAATTGGTTTCGAGTGCCGGTCCTGGAGGCGAACTGACATATTGGCGTTTTCGTACAGGCACTTCAGCACTTCGATGTACCGGTAGTCTACTTGGCACCGCTGGAGATTGTAGTACAGCCCACGTCTCGATCGAATCAAAGGCCTTTTCGTAGTCCACAAACGCTAAGCAGAGGGGCAAGTTATACTCCTCGGTCTTTTGTATAACTTGACGGAGCGTGTGTATGTGGTCTACGGTGCTGAAACCTTTTCTGAAACCGGCTTGTTCAGGACGCTGGAAGTCGTCGAGCCTGCGTGTGAGACGGTTTGTGATGACTCTCGAAAACAAGTTATAGACATGGCTCAGAAGTGTGATGGGTCTGTAATTCTTCAACAGAGTGTTGTCACCGTTTTTGAAGAACAACATCACCAAACCCCTGCTCCATGCCTTTGGCGTTTTGCCTCTAAAGATGACGGAATCAAACAGCTTTTGAAGGGCTCTAAGGACTGGTTTCCCACCCGCCTACAGGAGTTCGGCTGTTATTCCGTCATCGCCTGGTGCCTTATTGTTTTTGAGTTGTTTGAGAGCCATCCTAATCTCGTACAAGTTGACGTCCGGTATATCTTCGGTATGGTGTCGAGTCAATTTAGGTCGTGGGTCGTTAGCTAAATTGGAGATGGGTCTTCGTGTTGATGTGTACAGCTGTCCGTAAAAGCTCTCTATCTCACTCAAAAGCTCAGGTTTGGATAAAACGATCCTACCGTCCCCAGTCTTCAGCTTCGCAAGCCAGCTCTGACCAATAGACAAATCTCTCGCAAAAACTTTAGAGCCTTTGTTCCGGTCAATAGCCTCTTTAATCCGGTTAGTATTAAATTGGTGTATGTCGCGGGTGATCGACCTGGAGATTTGTCTATTGAGCCGGCGATATGATGCGGCATCTTCTGGGGACTGTAGAACCATCTCACTCCTTTCCTTCATGAGCTTTAGAGTTGGATCAGAGAGCCTCTTATTGCCTTTCTTCCGCTGGGTCTTAAAGAACTTTGACCCAGTGGAATGGACAGCTGCCACAAACCCGTCGTTATACTCATCCACATCCACGTCGCTGGGTAGGCAAACGAAACGATTGCTCTAGCTTGACGCTTGTGTAGTATTCAGCCCATAAGAAATAACTCAGTCTGTTATTCAGTCAAGGCCACGCCGATTTCACGCCGACCATTAGGGTCTCACCAAACCAATCGACGCGGAGTCGGCTTTCGCCGAGTGTTTTACACCACACTATTCGCATTTAGCCGATCGACCGTCTCCGCGGTTGAACACCTGCGTTAAGCAGTCTCACCCTCCTTACGGCCGTAGAAACGCTCGATCGGCTGCGATTTGCTACCGCAACAGTTGTAAAGCGGCGGTCGGCTCTCCCGTGCTCCGTCCTGCCGTCGAGACGTCAGACAGCACGCGTACAGCCGCTGAGTCCGACGAACAGATAGATAGGACAGCGGGTGATCGGCAATCGTAAATCTCATTTTTGGAGACTAGTTGTTAGTAACTATTAAGTAGTTTGAAATTGAACAGACGTGTATGATTACGACAGTATTACTTCGTGTTGTCAGATCTATTGCAGATTTTAATGTGGGTAATAATTCAAATGAATTAATACAAACGCATCAGTAGCTACTTCGGCCGTCATCGGCACTTTTCGGCCGTCGAAGACGCTGAACGGCTTCCGCCAGCTCTGACCGGTCCTTATCGTAGGTACTCGGCCATGATCGGAGCCGTTCAACTCTTTCCGGCACCGTACGGCGGTATTAGGAGATTTAGGAATGCGAACGTGTGCGTTAGGCTGCAAACGGGGTCGTATGAATGCGAACAGCTTTACGGCAAAACGCCGTTTTCCCGTCGAAAGACGTCGTTTCGCGTGGGCCGAGCCGATTTACGATGTCCTCGCTCTTATTGCGTTGACATAAAGCTTTTTCCGTACGCGATTAGCCGAAACGGCGTCGTCTAGTTTGTTGAGACCCTTAGTCGGCGGCGGCGGCGTGACGCCGGCGCGGCGCACGCGTCTAACTCTGAGTATAAGGTACGCCAACGTAGTCGACACACTCTCGATCTTCACCACGTTGCTCACGAGGGACTTGTGGACGAGGAACCCGACACCTCCCTGGGACTGTTGGTCGCCCTCTCGGAAATAGAGCAGGTTACCGGACTTGAGGGTTATCGTGTCCTCACCCTCTCTTCGGACTTCCGATAGCCCAATAACGTCCCATCGTAACCTGCTCAGGTCTTCCTTGAGCTCAGCCAATCTCTCGTCTGTCCGCAGTGTGCGCGTGTTAAGTGTTGCCAGGGCCAAAGGTTGTCGGTGGTGGTAGCCGGATCTTCGCCGGAGATTCTTCGCACCCCTGACTCCGCTAGTGCCCTGACCGCTACCAAAGCCAGAGCACCGGGAGTCGCCGCAACCTTGGGGCCATTTTTTGTTTGCACTTATCATAGGGGGTATATGCCATAATCGCCACGCTTGGCAGGCGGGTTGGCGATCGCAGTTTAGTATGCTGCTGCCCATCCACCGGTGGTTTTGGACGTAGTTTAACGACATACCCGGGTCGGTTATAGTTATTTATTGTTAAATTATGGTGACTGTACTCGATTTGAAACAAATTATTAGGTGCAAAATTAAACTAATTGTAAATGTAAGGAGAGAAAGGACATAGTCAAGCTTTCTATTGAGCGAACTATCGAAATAGCTTGTGTGGAAATGGAGAATCACATTATATTGTGTGTCTATAGACCACCTTCTTCAGATTTTACCGTGTTTGAGTCTACGATGGAAGATGTATTGAGACGAGTGTTTGTTAGCAGTAAGAAAATAATTGTTTGTGGCGATTTTAATGTAAATTTATTAGATCTCACGCATGCACACACAGTAAGAATATCAAACTTATTTCAGTCGTTTGACTTATCTCCGCTGTTTAATGAGCCCACGAGGATAACCGCCAGCACTGCGACATGTTTGGACAATATATTCTGTAATGTTGAAGCTACGGAGAAATCGATCATTAGCTGCTTTAACTCGGATCACTGTGGTCAAAAAGCCTACTTCGAAGTCAATATTGTGAAACAACAGCAAGTAATTACATATAGGCCCATCACTGTAACTCGGATGGAAAGGTTTAGAGAAGATGTTAATTCCAGGGTACAGGCACTCATTCCCGATACGAAAGATCCTAATGCACTGTACAAGGAGCTTTCGAATGTCATACAAACTGTACACAAAAATATTTTCAAGCTCAAAACATTGAAGCAAGACTCAGTAAAAACAAGGTTTGGCGATTGGGCTACTGTTGGCATCCATAAAAGCAGGAATAGAATGTATGAGCTTTATGAAATGCGAAATTATAACCATGATGGGAAATTCTTGGAATACGTAAGGAATTATTCCAAAGTGTTTAAGAAAGTTTGCGCCGATGCCAAGTCTGCCTATATAAGTAACAAAGTCAAGTCGGCAGACAACACTGTAAAAGCGACCTGGAATGTGATACGCTCTGAAACTGGAAAGACAAAACCCCGTGACGGCCAATACAAACTGAGAGTGGATGACCAAATCTTGACTGCGGACTTGGACGTTGCTGGCGCCTTTCAACACTTCTTCATCAACATAGCCAAAGATACTACTGAAAACTTGAATTCGTCTGTGACTAAGGCTGGCTCATTCTTGGATATGAACAATATCAAACCATGGAACAAAGATTTTCACTTTCAGTATACAGACCCAAATGAGATCATCAAAATGTTCAAGTCCTTGAAATTGAAGAACTACGAAGACCTTTGGGGAATTTCTGTGAAAGTCATGCAATCTGTTATCGATGTTATTGCACCGTACTTAGCAAATGTGTTTAATGCTTGTGTAAGAGAATGTGTGTTTCCCGATCTAATGAAGTACAGCAAAGTGATTCCTCTATTTAAATCAGGAAACAAATATGACCTTGGAAACTTTAGACCTATATCCATACTTCCTGTCAGAATGAACTGCTTCAGAATCAGTAATTTGGGTTTACAAGAGGTCGTTCAACTACAGACGCCGCCTCAGTACTAATCAAGCATATTTACGACGCCTGGGAAAATTCGCAAGATGCTATTGGTGTCTTCTGCGACCTCTCCAAAGCATTCGATTGCGTGGATCATGATACACTATTACACAAGCTAAAATACTATGGATTGTCAGTGGAAGCTCTCCACCTTGGCTGTTCTTACTTAAATTTAAGAACCCAGAAAGTGGTTGTAAATGGAACTGAGTCTTGTGGCAAGACTGTAAAGCTTGGAGTACCTCAGGGTTCTATTCTGGGGCCTTTCCTCTTCCTGGTGTACATAAATGACTTGCCGAACCTTGTAAAAGATAAATGTGACATAGTTCTGTTTGCTGATGATACATCGTTAATTTTCAAAGTTGACAGAAAACAAATTGACTACAGACAAGTCAATGAAACTTTGAAAGAGGTATCAGAGTGGTTCACAGCAAATAATTTACTTCTTAATGCGAAGAAGACCAAATGTGTAAGATTCTCGCTTCCAAATGTAAGAAAGTCTGAAACTATTATCACGTTATGGTGAGAAGCTAGACCTTGTTGATAATGCACTTTTTCTGGGCCTTACCTTGGACAGCAATCTGCGATGGGCTCCTCACATATCTACCCTGGCAAAAAGGCTGAGCTCTGCCGCGTATGCAGTTAGAAGAATCCGACAGTTCACTGACGTGGAGACAGCTCGCCTAGTTTACTTTAGTTACTTTCACAGTATTATGTCTTATGGCATACTGGTTTGGGGCAAAGCAGCAGATTTGGACACCATCTTCATTCTTCAGAAGAGAGCTATTCGATCGATTTACAATATGAGCTCTCGCGACTCACTGAGAGAACGATTTAAGGAAATAGATATTCTCACAGTAGCTTCACAATATATACTGGATGTGATAATGTACACACATAGGAATATTAAATCCTTTAAAAAGCTTTCTGACATTCACAGCCGCAACACACGGAACAAGCATAAGTTATTGGTTACCAAGTTTCGTCTACAGAAAGTAAAAAAGTCGTTTGTTGGAAACTGTGTTACCTTTTTCAACAAAGTACCCTTAGAGGCATGGGAACTGCCCTATAATTCATTCAAAATGTACATCAAAAATGGTCTTCTCAAAAAGGGTTATTATAAAGTTGACGATTACTTGAATGACGAGGAACCATGGCCGTGTCTTCAGTCTCAAGAGCTGTCTTAGATTTACATGACATTGACTTGAATACATATTAGTTATGTATTTTGTAGACTTAGTTTATAAGACTGTTAGCTTAACAGCCTCTTTATTATTATTATTATTTTTTTTTGACGTTTGGAGAGCCTTTACACCTCCAAAATTATTAATTTTATTTATTATTCTTAGCATTTAATTTCTTTGACCGTGGAGACCTTTTACATCTCCACACTTAATATTTATTTCACCATGGAGCCCATTTATCTCCTTATACCTATAGCAAAATTTTGACTTATTGGATACATAATAATTATGTATTCTGTAGCACTAGTTCACAAGACTTTTAGTTTAACTGTCTTCTGACATGAAACATTTGTTTCATATACCTTTTTATTTACTTTTTATTGACATTTGGAGATTCTTTACACCTCCAAATCATTATTATTATTATTTATTAACTGACATTGGGGACACTTTACATCTCCAAAATTATGTATTATTGACATTAGAGAATATACATCTCTAGTTTAATTTAATATTAGAGTTTATTTTACTGTGATGTCATATTTAAATAGGTATTGGCTGTTGTCTTTTAAATAATAAGAATAGTTGCTTTGTGATTGTCACTAAATTGTTAATTTTCTATTTTATTATTATTGTTAAAATCATGACGATTAGAGACCTTTTACATCTCTAAATCTTAATATCTCTTTATTCTGACAACTAGAGGACCTTTACATCTCTAGTAGTATTAGATATAGATACTTAATAATGTTGCGAACTTGTACAATAATAATTATTTTTGTTTAATATTATGGTCCTTTATTTATTTCTGTCTTTATAAAAATGTCTATAATAATCTTTTTTTTTTTTATGTAATACATTCTTTAATGCATGTTATTTTAATAAGATGTATTATTACACTGTTTTGAAAAAATAAGTCCACCTGAGTTTCTTACTGGTTCTTCTCAGGAACGGCGTAGGGTTTGAACCAGTAGTAGATTTTTTTCTCTCATGTCAGACGATTCGAAAGTGCTTATTAATAAGCTTACTTGAATAAAGAATAGTTTGACTTTGACTTTGACTTTGACTATAATGATAATGTTCTGAATTCGTATAGAATACCCTAAAGTAACTTAATCTTATGTAGTATAAAAGCTCATTTCGATTAGGTAAACAAGTCAACTTTCATTATTTTCGACAACACTCGCTTATTTCTTATTAAGTTATAACATGTGTACTGACTGTTTCACGGATAATGCGCCATTCACGAATAATTACAGGATTAAACGAACTTACCTGAAGTGAAGTTCTATCCTGATTATATGAAGTAATTAGTCCGAGGTAATACTAGTAGTAGGTCGTCTTTGCGGCCGCCTTTGTCGCGATATAAAGCCTAAATAAAAAACAAAAAACGAAGCAACTGGCAACATTAGTACAAGATGTCATTAAGTTCAGAGCTAAATCGAGAGATTAACAGGGCAAGAATGGTCATTTGTTGTACCAATCTTGGGTGGGAGGGATCCCTTACCTCGGACTAATTACTTCATATAATCAGGATAGAACTTCACTTCAGGTAAGTTCGTTTAATCCTGTAATTATATTCGTAATTAGTCCGAGGTAATACTAGTAGATGTTTAGAGACAAACATTATGTACGTTTTCTATATATTACGATATTTGTTTAAAAATACATAGTACAAATTACATGCATTCCCACTAATTATCCTTATAAATTGGACACCAAATTACGAGGAATAATGCACAGTATCCTAATATTTCACTGTCTTGTGGAAGAATATATTTAATGCTAAATATAAATTTAATTGTAATAATTATGATCAGATTTTTCAACATCTCCTTAAGAGATATATGAAAATGTGAATTACAAGGTGATAAGTTAATTTCTTTGTTAAAGCAATAATTCATTACTTGTGGGTGATATTATACTGGTAGCATATCATGCGCTCCTAGCTGGAAAATTTAATGTTACAATCTCTAATAAAGGCTTAAATTGAACACCTTATTGAACATAGGTAATTAATTCTTATAAAATGTTCGGCTAGCTAGAAAGAACCTGAGATTTTCACCATGTTTCTCATTGGTCACTTGCACCTTTTCCTGATGTATATGTTTGTATAATAATATACTCGTGAGTCTACATGTTTAATAGCATGTGGATTTTGATCCGTATTCACGTAGTGTATGATATTTTCCTAATCAGACTTCAATTTTAATAGGTTGAATATTGTTATATGTCTTACTTTCCTTGTACCTTATGTTCATTAGGCACTAATTTGGGTATGCTAGACATAATCTATCTTAAATAGAATAGATACGAACAGTTGATAAAGCTCATGTAAGTTATTATTAGAACTTAGTTTGCACATGTTTATTGTCATTTAAACGTCTTCATCTATTGGACTATGAATAGGACAAATTTAGTTATCAATAAATATTACATAATGATTTCAATATATACAATTAATCAAATTTAATGAAGAATATGACTACCTAGATTTTAGCACATATTTTAAGTTTGGTTTATGTTACTAAATAGTCTAACTTGACCAGGTCTGATGGGAATATCTTGATAAATTAATTTCTGGTCTTTATATTATTACTGTTAGTAGCGTGCTAAATAATACCTAGTGTATTAAAAATATATATATTAGGTTAAGTACTCAGTACTCTCAGTAGGCAATAACAAATAAATGTATTGTCAAAAGGATTCTCTTGTATTATTCAATTGTAAAGCTATTATAAGTGTGCTATTCAACAATAGATTTGTATTAGTTGATTGAATTCGTTTTTACCATAGTGGTTATGTGTCACCTTTAAATAAGTAGTTACCTAGGTATAACAAGCCATTCATTTGAAATGGTTGAATCTGAAGAAATTTTGATAATACTAAGTGTTTTCAAATTTATGATGATAGAGTTTCTGTTGATTTCATAAATACTTTGTTAACATTTTTGTATTCATTTCATTTTTAATTCTTGATCAAGGATAAATATGAACTTCTTCTACCATGAAGTAATTTTATACATATATTTGTTCAAATTTATTTTTAATTTGTATATACTCATAACTTGTACATGAGTATATGTACCTATACATGACTATGAGTGGCATATAAACACTCACTTGCTAATGCCTGTAATGAGATTCATTCCTTAAAGTTAGGTAGGTGACAGTAAAATAGTAAACATTTTTCAGTATTATCATTAGATCATAATTTAAGTCACATGAGTACCTAACTTAATGTTAAAATAGCGTGCATTTGACACCTACTGATACTTAAACAATTTTAAAATAGCTAAGTTGAGAGCAAAAATTTATTTGCTTGTGTTCAAATTGAAGTATAATTATTCATATGAAGTTATAGAGCTAATAAAAAGTTGGTAAGCATTAATGTCTGTACCGTTAATATTATACATGTAGGTACCTATGTATTATTGTAGGCTTACAGTATGTAACTACATATACCTATGCATTATTTTAAGCATCTATTTCACTATTTAAGTTATGACCCATTATTCCTTAATTAACAGAATTTGATATCCTTAAATACTTTTTAAGTTATAAGTTATGTTATTATTTTTCTCGACCCTGCTGACACTATCTTTGTTAGGTACCGTGGCTTCATTAGTAAGAGTATATCGTAAAAAGAAAGCCAGAGAGTGAATATAAGCTCATAAGGGATTAAAATAGCTTAGTAATGAGTTCAACATTCAATAATTCTTATGTTCTAGATCCCATGTTGAATTTGGTAAAAACTGCAGTGGATGTGCAGGTGTCGAATATCACTAATATGGTATAGGTACAATTAATAACATGAAAAGTAAAATACTTATTTAAGTTATTGTAACGCTATTTGTAATTTTAGGACATACTCATTACAACATAACATGTCATCGATTTGATTATGTAGAGATACATCTCTTCTCACAGAAAGAGAGAGATAGGTAGTTCTTTGTCCAGTCATGGATGTATGACATAATTCTGGATGTATTCAACAAAACAATCCCTCTTTGTTCGATGTTTCATAAACTCATAATTTTAATTATGGTTTTTCTGAATATTAGTTGAGCACAGCATTTGGTGTTGAACATTATTATTATCTAAAAATCCGGTTTGATATTTCCAACTTGTTGATCTATCTGAATAGGCTTTGTTCCAAAGAAACTAGATAATGTGATTCAATAAACAATGTAAGCTTTTCTTATTAGTCCTAATGGGTAATACCTGACTTTGTATATTCTCATAAGTAAAGAAAGAATTGATGAGTTTTCAATTCAATATTGAAGAATATTCCATGATTAGTGGTAATGATTAATTTTATAAGAAAATGACTGCCTTTATAAAGCAGTTTGTCATCTGTTTATCCATCTTGTTGTATGATATTACTCATTAGCTTTTGCAGAATGTCCTTTTTTAAGATTGTTAGCATGTCAATTGACAAAGCAAAGCCCAAGACAGTTAGAGCTATTTTGGAACTCCTGTTGAATTATTTGGAGAGATATTCTATTATTTGTCATACTGAGACAAATGTTAACAATTACATATTACCCACCATAAGTAAATGATAAAATATGTTTATGTAAGTATATATATATACAAAAATGCATCGCAAGTGGCTTTTGGTGCTTAAGAATATTGTTATGATACTTATGACTATGTAGAGTCAATGTTTGGATAGGACATAATTAGCTGGGATGTTTATCCATAATGGAATTTGATCACCAATAATCTATTAACTTACCAAATGTTCTGAACCGAGTATTTATTATTATTTAATAATAATATATAGTTTGGTATTTTCAACAACTTTGTATGTGTTGTGCTTGGATTATTATGAATGCTTCAACTTTCTGTTATTTATTGAGTCCAGTTTGTTGCTCCTTCTCAAGGTTAAGTATATGGTTATGATGCAAATTGTATCAAACTTACAAATTGTTTGACAATGTTAGAATGTTGTATAAATTTGTGTGATTTTTACACTAACAGTGTAGGTATACTGCAGCACAGATCATATTTTTTAAGATTATGTTTAAATCCATAATTTTGATTCAGGTAACAACTATTGCAAAGGCATCAGTTTACCACATTAAATTTTATATATAATATCAAGCATATCTTTGACAACATAATTATTATTTGTAATAGTTGGTCTATAGTACATTTAAGTACAGTACAATTTTAATTCTTCTTCATTCTTGCAGTCTTCGGTTCCTTTTCCTGTTGCTAGATCCATCCATTTATTTTATATTTGCTATTTTATACAAATTTGTTTTAGCTTAAAACCAAAAATTGTTTTAGGTATCTTTCTTATTTCTCACCATTGAGTACATAATTTATCAATGTTATAATAGGATTCAGTCTGTATTCGGACGGGTTAAATATCCCAACTGTTTAGAGTACCCTTCCTCAATGTCATGTATTGTATTATGTATAATTATGTATTATGCGTTTCTAAATGTATTATCCTTGTCGTGCCTGTCATATAAATAACTTCATCCCACGGATGACTTGATAATGTTACTCAAGAACAACATTTGGTTGTATTAACTTGTCCAACGGAAAAGCGCATTATATAAAATGTAATGATCAGGCTATTCACTTTTGATCAGATTAGGTATCTTTTCCAACGGAAAAGTGGCATTAGATTAACTTTTCCAACGGAAAAGTGACAGTATATCACATCACATATAATGTCCAGGTACGCATTTCTGATCACATAAACTTTTCCCACGGAAAAGCGACGTTATATAACATATAGCGTCAGAATCATAAGTCTTAAGGCAGTTATACATGTCTTCACGATTTCTTCTTTGCCTTGCAATTATTATTGTGATTTCTTTTCCCACGGAAAAGTTTCCTTCTCCAACGGAGAGAGGAATACAAAATAATATTTAGAACACCAATAATAAAGCATATTTTGTGTTAATTACTTGCAAAATATAAGTATTTTAGGTTATATTTGTATATCTCTTACCTTTGTAATTAAATCCAAATATGTTACCGGATATTACATTTACCAACAGGGAATCGACATAATATAACATATTATGTCAGAATTAGCGGTATTATATGCAAGAACTCATATATTTTCATGTTTGTAACCTCTAAATGGTCAAATTTTCTTTTGTTTTTCATATCGATTTTCTGTATATTAGGAGGTTGTTTCTTCTTACAGCAAGTCAACGAAATATTGCTCGTCCTTTTAATCATATTCTTCTATCCGAGAATCTGAAAATTCCACTAAAACAAGAAAATTTTTCTTCGTAATAAAATCCGTGCGACGTGACAGTGGCGCGCGAAAACAACAATGACATCTTGTACTAATGTTGCCAGTTGCTTCGTTTTTTGTTTTTTATTTAGGCTTTATATCGCGACAAAGGCGGCCGCAAAGACGACCTACTACTAGTATTACCTCGGACTAATTACGAATATAATTATGTATTGCACAACAAATTACCACTGTTCCACTGAACTATTTCCAATTATGCCACTGTTTTACATAAACTTTAAGTTTAATAGTTGTATAATTTCGAGATGTGCCGTTAGTCTACAAACAAACGCAGTGACGGCGACAATTTCTGTGGTTCAACTGGCCTATGGCCGGTCTTGCAGATAAAAAGGCGTCGACTCTCCACCAATGGCATAACGGCACAATGCTGCCACAGTGGTAAAATTTTGAACTAGAACACGGGAGTCTTAGTCACGATAAACTTTAGCGTATTCTGCGCCTAGTTTTATAGTTAATTGCAAAATGGACTATTTCGAGATACCGAGTTGTTTTAGATAAGCGTCGATTTGTCAAAGATGTTGCGCCGAAATATGCGTGGTGTTAAGAAAAGCGCTATGTCCTGCCCCTCTTGGCACAATTGAACAATTGTGTTTGGGGGCATTTATGAGCTGGCATTAGACGTCCAACGTCCATGTTATACATGGTCGCAGCTCGAACCATTTATTCATGACACTTACACTTTACAGAACAAAAAACATACAAATATAGGTAACATAGTGTCACGATATGGGCAGCACTACTCAGCATGATGCTGGCTATTCGCTGGTCTTCCGTAGGGACCATTTGGTGAAGGGACGGAAGGAAACACAACACGACGTACAAACTCACAAGACAAAGATAAAAGCAAAAAGGATATAAAAAGTAAAAAAAAAAACATAAAAAACTTAAAACGTTTGTTTTAAGTTTTTTATGTTTTTTTTAACTTTTAAACATTAAGGGACACAAAATCCTTAAATATAAATGTAAAAATAGTGAACGCAGCCAATATCAGCTGCGCCACTAGGACTTGCAATTCTTGCTTAGTTTATTCTTAAAGGTGCATGCAGACCAAAAGAGGATTCGCTGTTCTATCCCCCACTCTACGAAATCAACGAATCACGTTTCGTGTAAAGGTGCGTGCAGACTAAAAGAGCATTCGCTGTTCTATCCCCCTACTCTACAAAATTCGATCGTTACGTGAAACGTGATTCGTTTATTTCGTAGAGTGGGGGATAAAACAGCGAATGCTCTTTTGGTCTGCACGCACCTTAACAATCGAATTTCGTAGAGTAGGGGGATAGAACAGCGATTCTATTCTAACCCCCTACTCTACGAAATTCGATCGTTACACAAAACGTCATTCGCTGATTTCGTAGAGTGGACAGAATAGTGAATGCTCGTTTGGTCTGAATGCACCTTTACATACTCTAAGTACGGCTAACTCAATTTGCCTTTTGTACAACAAGTGCGTTTACGCTTTATGTTAAAAAGGTAGTAAGCGTTGTTCAAGTGTCTTTGTGACGTTTTGGGATGCAGTTGCAGATGCAGAATTCGTCAGCTGTTCGTTTTCAATTATGTTTGAACATGTGGAATCGTGAACAAAGATGGCATTTACGGTTTTTTGAGTTCTTATCGTATTTCCTTCCGTGGGGTAAACTAGTATGGAGAAAACGGTAAAGTTTTTTAGGAGCAATATAAGAGGATGTGTTAAGCGGGGATTTATTTTTGGATAATGAATTATAGGTAAACATTTTTTAATTATACAGGGTGGAAAGGGACGACGTTCCTTTCTGCTACCGACCGAGTCTACCAACCATTACGATGAACCTTCAGTATAGGACCAACATCGAAAGCGTACATGGAAAATTGACTTTTTCATGCTATTGACATCTAACTAATCAGTCACTTTGTATGAGGGGTTACATTTTTTTAAAGATATTTCTATGTTGGTCCCATACTGAAAGTTTATCGTAATGGTCGGTAGAAGAACGTCGTCCTTTTCCACTCTGTATATTGCGCTGTGCTTATTACATAGGAATGCCTAATAGACGTATTTTTTATGAAAATGTTTGGATGAAACTTTCCTTTTCTGTTACCTAAAATTTATAGGAATCTGGCAATAAAAGAAGAAAAGTCCATACAAATTTCCTGGGAAATGTGAGGATCTTGCTCAGCATCATGGACTCTACCAGCCACCAATTTTCGATCGAAGATGTGAAGAAGTGATAAATAAATAAATAAATATCTTGGGACATCTTACACAAATCGACCTAGTCCCACGGTAAGCTCAATTAATGCTTGTGATGTGGGTACCAGGCGACGATATATACCTATAATAGATAGATACATATAGATACTCAAATACATAGACAGCCATGATCAAGGAACAAATATTTGTGATAAATAAATACACAAATAATGCCCTCACCAGGGTTCGAACCCGGAATCTCCAGCTTAGAGGCAGAGTCACTACCAACTAGGCTACGGAGGCTGACAAAATGTACAAACTTTTTGTGAATTGCACACCTTTCATATTTTAATAAGTATTCTATAAAGGTGCATGCAGACCAAAAGAGCATTTGCTGTTCTATCCCCCACTTTACGAAATCAACGAATCACGTTTCGTGTAACGATCGAATTTCGTAGAGTAGGGGGGTTAGAACAGCGAATGCTCTTTTGGTCTGTATGCACCTTAAACTAGTCGTAGGTATCTAAACCCTAAACAATACGAGTAGTTTGACTTTGACATTTAAAAGCGTTAATAAATTAAATACTTCGTATATAAATTAACACTTCCATTAAGATTTCAGTCACGTTTAGCTTATAAGTTATTTCAGTAGTTACGCATTCGTTCAAACTAAGATGTCAAATAAATTAAGGCCAACACACTTTGATTGCGCTTGACATAGATTTGTAGCTAATTGTATGCTAATATGTTATCTATGGCGAATATTAACGATGTATGTGGGTATCTTTTTGCGTTCGCCGATTTTAAAGTATCTACCTACACTTTTATAATAGATAGATAACATTTGATAAATTAATTAGCAAAGTTCCAATTGTTTGAAACTATAACTAAGGTCTAGTAAATAAGTTTATTTGTGTTTTACAGTAAGAGTAAGACGCATGTTTAATCAAGGTTTTCGTAACATTACTTTAAAATATATTTCAAATATGTAGCGAAATAATGTAGAAATCTAACATGGAAACCACTATACGATATTCCTCAAAATGTTGATAAGGTATACTCCATTTCAAATACCTTGGACCGATGCCACATAAAACTTTGCAGTGGCATCGGGCCATGGTATTTGAAATGGAGTATACCTACTCTACCTAGATACGTTTCAGTTTACGTATTTCATTATTGGCTTGGATAGTAATCATCTTAATGTATGATCATTTGTTTCGCGAAATCAACTCAAGGAGATAAAGGCCCCCCATATAGGTAAATACTTAAGACCCTTAAGGATACGAGTGCATTGAACTTAAGTTTATTAAGATAAAAGCTTTCCGAGTTCCGGGCCGCTTCCGTAAAATCTTAGGCAGCTGCCGTATCTCAGCACTTGAACCTTATCGTTAGGGCATTAGGACCTATAATAGTCAGCAAGAGTTGTATAGTCTGGTATTTAACTGACAAAATATGAACCTTATAACAAGCACGTAAGGTTGGTCTATAGTCAACGAGTTTCCTGTAAGACTTATGTGAGCTGTAAAAATATGTAAGCGAATTTGATCTCTGTGTCAAGGTAATAC
Source organism: Thaumatotibia leucotreta (assembly GCA_025490895.1). NCBI lineage: Eukaryota > Metazoa > Arthropoda > Insecta > Lepidoptera > Tortricidae > Thaumatotibia > Thaumatotibia leucotreta. The sequence continues at coordinate 69,139 of JALPQI010001719.1, forward strand.
GGTGGATAAATATATACATATTATTGGATTTATCTGGTATGTAGCGGAAGCTTAAACTTAAAACAGCTGTGGAGTTTCAACCAAAAAGGACTTAAGAGACGTGTATTGTATGTTTTATAGTTATGAAGATAAGAGTTCATTATCTTCGGTTGGGTTTTGACAGATTTTGAGCTAAGATTTTAATTACTTACCTCTTGAAATTTGATGATTAAGTTTATAACTTCCGTTTAGAGGGAGGTAAAATGGTGTTATGGTACCAGCTGTTCTTTTTTATGATAAAAATACAGATGGTTGATAAATAAAAATAGGTCGGTAATTTTCGGGTTCGAACTTAGTCTAACTACTGCATACATTCCTTTTATTCCTACTGGTACTTAGAATTTCTAGTATGTGGAATGTTACCGTGCTATGCCAGCAGCAAAGCTATACAAGTACATATTTAATAAATATTTGTAGAACATAATAAAAAAAATCCTACGAAGTTTACTGTTTTAAAAAATCAGATATGAAAAATTATATTATACTCGAACCACAGTACTCCATGACTCGGATAAAGCCGAAATAGATATTCCATTAAAAATAATGGGGCCGAACTAATCAACTTTCTTTTCACAAAAATAAAGTAATTATAACTATCGTCCTACGCATGAACTGCCTCAAATTTCCCTAGAATTTTTTAGAAAAGCGACCAGGTCGTAAAGGTCGAAGTTTGTAAGAAATCAATAGCACACTGATGACCAAAGGTAGATCTTATAGCATCGGAATAAGGGTGATATATGGAAAGGGACTTAGAAACCTGGACAGTTCATTGCCCGTGTATAAACGGCAGCACTGTACGACGAAAATAGTCTAAAGTCTAACTAGAAGTAGGCGTTTGCGACTTTACCTCAATATTAACGAACATAAAACAGACAGATCATACATGTTATCATGAAGGACAGGAATTCTTCATAGCAAAAATCTAACTGTCAATAAATAATTAAAGTAAAGAAGTAAGGATTTAGGATATAACTTGGGACATCGGTTTCGGACATTCAGACCAAACGCGCATTCGCTATTCTATCCACCACTCTACGAAATAAACGAATCACATTTTGTGTAACGATCGAATTTCGTGGAGTAGGGGGTTAGAATAGCGAATGCTCGTTTGGTCTGAATGCACCTTAAACCTGGGAACTGTAGCCGTACCAGAAGTTGGAAAATATAGGATACGTTCACTATAATTATAGTGAGAATGGAGTTCTGCCGTGCTAAGTAAAAAAGACGCATCTCTTATGGCAGTTCTAAGGGAGATGCGTCCTTTTTAGTTAAGACGGCAGAGTTGCGGTACTTACTGACGCATTTCATACGGGCAGTGGCATAGTTACCTGAAAATAAAACAGATTATTAGTAAGTTAGTTATTCATAATAACCTCGTCCTTACGAGGTACCGGGTGTAGGTCGTTGGGCCTTCCTAACGACCTATTTTTAGGGGAAAAAAAAACAAAAATAAATAAATATCAAATAATGAGTAAATAATAAATTTACTCATAACGGTCCATGACGTCATATTTTTCAAAGAAATATGAATTTTATTTTGTAGGGCCCAATGTAAAAATGTCCTATTTTAGGACAATGGGTTATTATAACCCCATTTCACTTGTCCTAAAATTAGAATGGGCCTTACGAGGATAAGTAAAACATTGCCGTCAAACTTTATTCAACAAGAAATTATATTTGAAACAATTTCAACCAAATATTTGACCTCGTGTAAAATTAAAACATTGCAGTACCAGCGCCCAAACTGTTAGCTGTCCATCGGTAGACCATATCCCTTTTGTATTTCTCTCACACTATTTCATTTATTATATATGAAAAAGTAAATAAATAAAATCGAAATTAACAAAAGCTGATATACCTGGCAACTTTTATTAATGTCCCAAGTAACGTGTCCAATTTTACGCAAATCAACACGAACACCCTGTATGTGTACAATAAACTATACATATTATTATGCGATACAACTCGTCACGGTCTCACATTAAAATAATGAGCACAAATTCTCAATCAGCAGTCATTATCATTCATTTTCCATCAAATTACTCTCACTAGTTAGTATCACTAAATACTAACTCACATGTGTCATACAAAATACCGACGCAAAGTGAAAATTGGTATCGATTTCACAGTATCGTTCGTGACATATCGGATTGGATATAATGACACAGTATAGGGTGTACTGCCATTTGGCAAATTATGTTTCCCAAATATGACTTCCCAAAAAACTTATCGCAATAGTCTCATTTCCCAAACAAATCTTTAGCAAAGTTACATTTCTCATTTTATTCATTTGGTCAAATTATTATTTTGCAAAGTTTCATTTCGTCAAGATTTTATTAAGCAAATGCTTATTAAGCAAATGTTTTATTTTGTCATAAGTTAAAATCCAAAAAAAAAAATTGCCAAATTTGATACTTCGCAAGCTCTACTTATAGCAAAAGCCTGGCAAATGATAATATTATTTTAAAGTTCGTAGGTCTATAGAGGAATTTCGTACTTTTTGCACAACCCTTGAACTTGCTGGCTTGAACTTGCCTGGAACAAAAACGTATTTCATGAATAATTGGTATCATAATGAATGAAGTGAGAAAATAAAATCCATCATAATGATCACTAATCATATTTTTATTGGTAGGTAAGGTACTAAGAAGGCACACATGGCTAAAACAGACGGCTAGCACACGGATAAAAAAAACTATATTTTTATTTTCATTTTCATAAAAAAAACTATCTCAGAGCCACCGTTAGGTACGACGACGAGCGAAGCGAGGAGGAGTGTTAGGTGAAACTGCGACCATACAGCGCACGAGCCGAGCGAGCGTAGCGAGCGTGCCGCGGCAGCGGCCGGCGAGTGCCAGAACCGACTGTTTTGTTATTCCCTCATCAGTTTCATCTAAATTACTGTTTAGAACCCGACTTTTAATTGTTTATCAACATAATATAAAAGCCCGTGTGAGCTTTTATTAAAAAAAACATAAACATACCTATATAAACTATACCCAAAAACATTGGTAATTATTTAGTTAACTAAATGCCAGCTAAACCATCAACTACATGAAAATATGCATTATAAAAAGCCAAGCCCAAAGATAAAATTTCCAACCATTTAGTTGGAAAATAAAACGATTTCATAAGATGCAATTGAAATATGATCTTTCGGCGAAATGACTTTATGCGAAAAATTGGTTGCGATGTAATATTGTTTTCATCACACTTGCTGTCTAAGCGCGCCATTGCTTGCGTGCGTAGCGGGAGTAATAGAAAAGTGATATTCCCTAGGGAGTAATAGAAATGTCAGTACGTCATTTAATAATATTATGTCTTAAAACTTATTTTTTTTGTCCGCAAGTGTGATGAAAAACATTGTATGCATCACGGTCGGTAAGCGGAATACTAACTCGAGTCATAAAAGCCCTCCGCCTGACGGCGTCGGGCTTCTAACACTCTCGTTAATAATTTCGTACTTACCTCCCTTGATGCACAATGTACTAATATGCGGTATAAATCGTATGCCATACAATATTTTGGGATTAATATGTTACGCCAAACGATGCATTTGCCAAAAAATATTTTGGGAAAATAAAAACGACCAAGTAATCCTTTGCTAAACAATCGCTTGCCAATAAAAAGGCTTGCTAACTGTAAAATTGCGATAAGTAGTTTTGACAATTGAATTTTTGCCAAATGAAAATTTGGGAAAAATAGTTTGCGATGTGATACTTTGGGAAAAATTATTTGCCAAACATTAGTAAACCCACAGTATAGGTATTACATTACCCACATTCTCACTTCAAACTTCAACAGATTTCGTTTGGACAGCTTAGGCAACCGTATTGCAATGTTATTGAATCTTTCTCGAGGTAATAATATCATTAGCTTAGCATTTATATTTTTTCTAAACGTGTTGTAATCAAATAGGTATTTGTACCTATTTTGAACTAGCATGGTCATTAGAATATGTATTCATTGTAAACATTTGTTGAGCATCAGTTAATCAACTTTGTTGATCAACTAGCTCAAAGTTGCTGGAAAATTTGTTTACGGTTTGATCATCTGTCCACACACCAGACCGTGTAAAATGTTGCCTGAAGAAGTCGTGTTGTTGTGCTCTCTTGTGTATATATCGTGTAAACTAAAGACTCGAAAATCGAAAAAAAGAGAAGGGGTACGAAAGTATCTGTTGCAAAGGGAAAATGTATTAAGTGACCTAAGAATTACAGATAGATCATTTATTAAACTTTATGCAAATATGTAACAAAATGTGATTTTGAACATCTCCTGGAATTGATTGGTCCGTCAATAGCTAAAAAACTGCGTGCATTTTAGTTTCTACGTCCTTTTTTGGCAAGTTCAGGTTATCGGCAATCCCTTGCATCGTTTCTCTTGATATATAATACACATTTTGATTGAAATAGTTCTATTAATCTCATAATTTTATCGTTATCCCAAACTACCGCCATGTTTATGGAAAGGTTGCGAACCTGTCCACACGCGTCAACATTAGCTGCTTAACTAATGTTTTCGGTCACCAAGCTACAACACAGCAACACGCAGTTAGCAACTCTGCAACACGTAGTGTTGACAGGAACATATTGCCATAAACTCAGCATCATGTTGATTCAACACTGTTGCTCAACAAATGTTTACAATGAATACGCGGCTTTATGCATTAGGATATATTTACGTATACGTATGTACGGTAGGTCACAGAGAAGGTACCTTACCTAACTGTATGTAGACTAGATATGCGGCCCTACCGTGAACTTCAAAATCCGCAAATTTCGAAAATTTGTCTCTGTCACCCTAACGAAGGCATCAATAGAGTGACGGAGACAAATTCTCGAAATTTGTGGAGTTCGAAGTTCGCGTTAGGTCCGCTGGTCACCGGCAACTCTTATGATCTTCTAATCGTCTCTAATTACTGCAGCAGCAATATTGAATTTTTTTTTAATCATCTGATTCGTCAATGAGCCGCGTTGCCCTTTCTTTGTCTAATTACTAATTCTGTGTCCCGCCCGAAGATAAAAACATTTTATCTCATTTCTCATAACATACCTTATAGCTCGTTTCACATTGATTCTCATAATATTTCATTTGATTATTTGTCGGATGATTCTTTGTCGGATCAAACAAAACCAGAGCAATAACAGACAGCAGATTTAATTCACTGGACACATTTCTAGGTATATTGTACATTTATATTATGAATATAAAAAATTTTGAAAGGACCATTCAATATCATATTTTGATTTAAAAAACCGGCCAAGAGCATGTCGGGCCATGCTCGGTGTAGGGTTCCGTAGCTATTCAAAAACGTCTGGGCCGATTATGTTCGAAAGTTTTATTTTAAAGTACTCTATACGCCCACTATTCATAATTTTTTTCATATTTTTTGGACCTACGGGTCAAAAGTTAGAGGGGGGCTCAATTTTTTTTCTTCTGGAGCGATTATCTCCGAAAATATTGACGATAGAAAACAACTTTCTTTTAAGCCCTTATTTTTTTAAGAGACCTATTTAATGATACCACACACTATATAATTACATCAAATAAAAAAATCATCCCCAGTTCACAAGTTGGGGAGGTACCCGAAAAAATTTTTTTTTGTACTTTTTATTGTAGTACCACTTTCTTGGCATGATTAATACATATGTATACCTGTACCAAATTGTAGATTTCTAGTATTAACGGCCACTGAGCTATGCTGCGGACAGACGGACATGGCGAACTATAAGGGTTCGGTTTTTGCCATTTTGGCTACGGAACCCTAAAAAACGGGAGGTAAGTGAAAAAGTGAAAATCCAATAATTTAATTACTTCTTATTTCCGGTCTCTTAATGGCTCTGTATAAATTTTGTTTTTTTTTTTCTAACTTTTTTTGTGTATTTTTGTATAATTATGTTTCATTAGTTCCTTTGAGCATTTCTGTTTAAACCACTAGTGGAAACTGTTGTGGCTCCTGTATTATTTATATTTGTTTATACTCTGTATTATTGCTCGCTGTTTGTTTCCCATTACAATAAAAAAAAACAATCATTATTTTTCAGTATCCATATGACATTTGCGAACGATTGCAAACGTAATATTTTCCCATAAGTACCTACGTATATTGAACCATATTTTAATTTAACCCACGTTTCCCACACTAGTCACAGCGCATGAAAAACGTGTATGTTCATATATTAGCCACATTACTGTGACATTTACAGTATGGAGATTAGATAATTGGAATGACATTTCGTATTGTTTTGTCGTGCAAGTGAAATTAAGTTGATAGCAGCTGATTTGTTGCCATAAGTGAGAAAGGAAAAGTTTCGATACTGCTTTGCAATATAATGGTGTTAAGAGCGAATTCATGGTGTTTAAAGCGGGGAACAAGTGCCCATCGCATGTCCCACCCATTCGCTTGAATGGCGAGCAGCTTAAGAGAGTTACAGTATTTAAATACCTGGGGCACTTGTTAACCGACGACTTACGTGATGACGCGGACATCGAGAGGGAGCGAAGGGCTCTCGCGATTAGAGCCAATATGATAGCTCGCAGGTTCAGTAGATGTACAGCGCAAGTTAAAATTACATTGTTCCGTGCATACTGTACATCACTGTATACTTGCAGCTTATGGACTCGGTACACGCAGCGCTCACTGAATGCTATACGAGTGCAGTATAATGACGCGTTCAGAGTGCTGTTGCGGTTGCCGCGGTACTGTAGCGCGTCAGGCATGTTCGCAGACGCGCAGGTGGACGGTTTCCACGCGACACTGCGCAAGCGCTGCGCGGCGTCGCTGCGGAGGGTCCGCGACAGCCGCCACAGCCTCTTGGGAGTAGTGGCAGAGAGATGGGACAGTGGCCTAATTAAGCACTGGTCCTCAATTCACTTAAGTTTAAGTAATAACATAGTTATGTAAGTCTTGTATGTAACTAACAAGCTATGGATTAATTTGTCCGAAATAAATGCATTTTATTTTATTTTTATTTTTTTATTTGCAATGCAGCCAATGCAGGCACTTTGCGAACTTTGCAATTATCAAATTTTGAGCATTTGTCTTTGTCACACCAACAAAGACGGCATTAGTGTGACAGAGACGGGTGCTCGAAACTACAACGCGCGCACGTGCTGCGCACGCATCCTGTGTGGCTCGGCCTTTATGTATATTTAAGTGACAGAAAATAATAGCTACGTGCTATATCCGTATATCCATGACCTTTTATTTGGTTAGACCTTTGGTTTTTGCATTCTGAATCTGAGTGTTTGTATGACAAAGCCGTCATGGTCATTGACTGTGAACTAGAACCATAATGCACCATATTATTGGCCATTCACCGGCCTTGGATAGCACGTGTTCCGGCGAGTTTGACGCTATAAATGGTAAGTACAATGGTAGTTATGTTAAGAATTATTATCGTAGCCCGGTCTGGATGAGATCAGGATTTTCCCCTGGTATCCAGCGGCTGGCCGATCGCTTTAACGCTCCCTGTACAGGTAAATACACGAAAGCTGGCACGAATGGATCGAGTAAGTGACAGAAAGTATCTATGGATATCTAAGGATGTCTTACGTAATGACAGTAGATACCGGTTGGTATAGAACGACCGCAATCCGCATACACAAAATGATAGATGTCATCCATTTCATTCATTCCATTCGTGCCAGCTTGCCATGTGGTGACGGCAGTAAGAATACATTTGTTACCACCCCAACTCCTCCTGCGGGTGTCGTAAGAGTCGACTAAGGGATTAAAGTGTCACTGACCATTCTACAAGATTGATGATGGGCAGCAGCGTCATCACAGTGGACACATTACTGCGATCGCCAATCCGCTTGCCCAGCGTGGCGATTATGGGCATTTGCCTCCTAATGCGTCTATACGCATAGTTAATAGGAAAGGCCTACGTCCAGCCGTGGACTAACATAGGCTGATCGGCTGATGATGTGATGTGATTCGTGCCAGCTTTAGTGAATTTACCTGTAGCATAAAGTCTAACCCCCTTATTCATAAACGCATCTTTACTTAGCAAGCCGTATTAAGTATTGTTTGTTCCTTTGGCTCATATAGACATATTGATAAGATGATAAGACCTGATGTACACACAAGCAATTAATTAAATGAAATGAAATGAAATGAAATGATAAGACTGAAGACAAACAATACTTAGACTTAGAGGCTTAATAAGTTAGCAGACGTTTATGAATAAAGGGGTAAGTCAGGTTAAGAATAAGGAAACACTGAATCGTTCCGTTTTATCAATTTTAGTTTAGTTACCACTGTTATGGGTTTTAGACATTCTAATTTAAGTTACGATGCACCAAGGAAAACTACCAAGTTCACTATATTTCTTCTGGTTATAGAAAATAGAATAATCCACTTCCTAAAATAACAAACGTATTTCCCTGAATGTTTTCGTCTAGCACGAATTAGGTTCGAATAGTAATTGAACGGTCACGAAATGAGTCAAATTTAGGTGACCAGCAGATTTACTTCAAACGTAGCAAAAACGAGGTCATTGACTGATGCCATACAAAACCCTGAATCGCAGTACGTTGAAAATAATGACGTGTCTAGTCATTATTTAACTAGGTATAGGTATACAATTAGTCTACTTGCTTCACCTATCAAATCTAAAAACAGAATACTAAGAAAACTATGACGTCAGTAAGTTGCAAAGTTGTTAAATAACTTTTCTGCTACTTTGATTGGGTTCTGCGATGGTTTGGCAGATTCCATCTCTATAGCATTCATTTGTGTGATATAAATTCGCCGCCGCCGAGTTTTATATACTCCATTTCAAATACCATGGCCCGATGCCACACAAAGTGAGCATACACAAATCTATTTTTTTAGGGCAAAAAACAAGGTCTAATAATGAAACTAATGGCTTTGAACCTGCCGCTAGTTAATCTCACCTCTGGCTAATAGCCAACATATTGGCTAGATTTAAAAATAAACCAGAAAACGCCAAATTACTAGCGACCAAACATGGCAGAGAGTGTAGGTATTTACAGACATTATATAAATACACGTATACTTAGCTGATGTGTATTTTATTAACTAATTCTGTAACTAGTCTGATTTTATTAACTACATTTAGTAAATAAGTGATTGACGTTTAGTGACTATATTAAATTATTTGTGTTAGTTTTTAGTAAAACGTCCCACTTTATCGCTCACCACGAAGACGAAATTTCCTTGTATCTTCATATGATTGCACTGACAAAGCGGCTTTATGGCCAACGACAAAGTGGGACGTTTCACTATAATATTCTTCATAATCTTCACTTTTAATATACACTACAAATATCAAATCATAAATGATAGAAAAATCATAATGAGGACCACATTTTTATGGCAATAAAGTATGTTTTTATTATATAATTTTTAATTTTTGTACAAACTTTGTGAGAAATACTCAGCTAACATCATTTTTATAACGACAAAGTATACAATCGAACACAATTTCAAGATCGATAAAGTCGTAAGTCGCATGAGAGTTGTATTGAAACGGGTCATTTCGTGTCGCAGTGTAGATGGCGTTGACCTCGTCTCTGCGCTGGCGCACAAATCGCACGATCTGTGACGTGAGGACAGTGAGGTTAGGTTACAAATAAAAAGCTGGCCAAGACCATGTCGGGCCATGCTCAGTATTGGGTTCTGTAGTTATTTTTATTTTATTTTTTATTTTATTGATTTGGGAAACAAACAGCATACAATCATTCTTATAGTCTACAAAAGTATGTTAACACATGACATGAGCCAAAACAGTTTCCACTGAAAGTAAATACATACAATTTGCTCTGAGAGACAAACATTCGAAAATGGTTTTATTTTAAAGTATTCTATTCATGATTGTTTTCATATTTTTGGACCCACGGATGAGAACACAATTTTTTTTATTCTGGATCTCTTATCTACGAAAATATTGACTAAGACCCTTTTTATTTTTAATAAACCTACTTATTCATTGATACCCCACACTATATATAGGATTACAGCAAATAAAAAAGTCATCCACTTCACCAGTTGGGGAGGTAACCGACAAAAAAATTATCTAGTTTTTATTGTACTATTATTGCATACTAACTCGAGTCATTAAAAGCCCTCCGCGTACGGCGTCGGGCTTCTAACACTCTCGTTACTAATAGGTACCGTACTTACCTCCCTAGATGCACAATGATACTAGTAATTTATCGTCATTGTATAATCCAAATCCAATGTCGCAGGTAAAAATATTGATCTTTTAACGGTCGGCATAGTTCTTGAAACATTTAGTTAATGCGAAGCACGCAATCTAGCACTATATAATTTTGCTGATTATCGAAAACGTGTAAGAAATGTTGGCAAAAACTCATCAAGAAAATATATGTCCACGAACAGTTTCGCTTCCTGTGCGTTTTAATTATTACTTTACGAGTTAGGTATCTAAGTACAAGTTTACAATGTTGTTTTTGTTTTTCTTTCTTTTGCCTGTTATTAGGCCAGCCATACACCTATTCTTACGTAAATTAAAGGGACCAAGCTATACTAAGGAATGAGAGGTGAATATCACTATCCTTAGTAGGTATAGCTCCGTCCCTATAACTTACGTAAGAACTTGCAGCCTGTTCACACTAGCGATTCTTTTCGGCGATATCGCGGCGATTCCTATACAAACTCGCACGCGGCGATCGCGGCGATACGACTTTGTATAGGAATCGCCGTTAGTGTGAACAGGCTCCAACAGGTGTACGGCTGGCCTTATACTCACTACTATGGGACCTCTTTACTTTCAGGGATCTTTTCTTTTAGACACTTAGACGTAAGTGTCTAGAAGTTACGTGTTAAGAACTTACCCCTTTATTCAAAAACTTCTCCTAACTTAGGCTGTGTTTCCACCAGAGATGTACGATGATGTGTTTCCATACAAATGACACCTATTAATGACTCGAGCGAGGTGTCATTTGTATGGGAACACATCCTCGCACATCTCTGGTGGAAACGCAGCCTTACAAAACCGCTAAGTATTGGTTCGGTCTTATCGATATACCTTATAAGACCGAAAGGGACAAACAATACTTAGCGGCTTACTAAGTTAGGAAACATTTATAAATGTAACTAAACTCGAAATCTATCTTTAAGCACGGGATTTCATTCATACTTAAATTAAACTTAACCCTAAGTTTTCCAAAGGTTAGATCGTGACCGTGATCACTTGATCAGTCACTGATCTGCGATCACGCCATGAATCATGATCGACGTGAGATCATCTGCGGTTTGCTGATGCGATTATCTTAGTGATGCTGTCAGTAGATTTAAATTCTCGATAGGCAAAAAGATTACTTAAGCAAATAGGAAGCAAAAGTACCTACAATCTGCTATTATTGGCCATAGTTATGCAGAGCCAGAAAGCGACCAAACTCCATAATATGTTAAAGTTTAAGGTGGATGTCCCTGTGCGATTTTCATACAAATTTGTCGACATTAACTCTGTTAATTAGTAGACTTTTTGTAATTTTGAACCTTGATAGTAAGTTGTACGTATCCCGTAGATGGCGCGTATGTAAAAAAAAAGTCCAAAAAGTGGTATAGTATTTCTGAATTATCAATTTGAAAATTGATACAATTTCGCTCTTTGCCTTTGTATATGTGCGTGAATAATACTATCCATGAAAACTGACATGGAGGCAGATGACAAGGTAAGCTTAACCATATCCATCACAGATGTCACTTTAAAACTGCTAGTTAAATGACCTCACTAATTAGTAATATATTCGGTCAATAGATGGATTATTAAAAGTAAGCGTAATTCATAAAATAGGTATGTTGTTATTGTTTTTATTTTATCAAATAAAATATCCGGTAAAATTTTATCCCTCGATTCGCCAGGTCGGATCTCAAAATACAATATATCGGTCAGTATTTTTTATGAATTACAGCCAGTAGGTAGTTAGGTAGCTACTTTTGTATCTAACTATGATGCTCAGTTTAATTCTCATTTAGCGTAACTTGTACAACAGTTTGGAAGAAAGGAGCACATTAATATGATAGGTACTAATTAATATCTGAGAGGTAATAAATAAAATAAGTGGCTATAAATTAATAATAATAATAAACAAATAAATATATCGGGACATCTTAAGCTTAAATTAAGGCTTGTGTTGTGGGTAATAAGAAATAAGCGATGATACATATCATGTAACTACATACAGATACTTAAACACATAGATAGCCACGATCAAGGAACAAATATTTGTGATAAAAAAAATACACAAAATAATGCTTTCACTGGGATTCGAACCCGGAACCTCCAGCTTCATAGATAGGGTCACAACTAACTCGGCTACCGAGGCTGACGACTTTAATTTAAATGGACGCGTAAAATACTTTTTGGTAAGTGGTCATAAAATATTTTGTTCATTTGTCACAGCAAAGTCAATGTCATCTATGAGTCAACATTTTGCAATTTTGTTCCACAAGTCAAGGCAAAAGTGTTTGTTTCGATAAAATCGATATCATAAACATGCCCACAACGATGGGCAGAACGAATAAAAATGAGTACCGAAAACACCGTTGTTCTGGGGGGAAAAGAAAAAGCGTCGAGTAGAAGCGGGGTTACTCCTTCACCATGGCACCACATAGTAAGTATCTCGCCGTAGCGAAAATTTAAAATTTGAAGCGTAATAGTTAAAACACCTATTTAATAAGTACAACTAACCTAACGGAATACCCGAGCCGCTTTTAAAGTAGTTAGAACATTTTTTCTTCTATATTTATGACACTCTCACATTTTACATTTGCCAGCTAATCTTTGTCGAATTCAAATGATTCTGTAGTAGATATACATATTATTACCTTTATTCTATTGCCAATTGCGACACGAACTTTGTCAGTTATTATTAATTTCAATAAAAAGAAACAGATAGGGAGGTATAATAAATTAAATTCACCAATGTGACTATTTCAGGAGGATAGCAGCTTGGCGGGATATTAAGACCGACCAAACTCACGAGCCTGAAACATCAGATTCCACCAATCAAACCCCAATTATTTGTGCAACTAATGCTCAGTGAGTGTTTACTACTTTTAGAGTTGTATAATTCATTATGGAATTCATATCATATGAACCTAATGTCGTCGTATTAGAGACTAACTGTAGCTTAAATAACTATGTCTAGGTACACATATATTGCAGGACAGCGAAAGTATTCAGTATGTTATAGGTGTGTAACTTGTCAATCTATAATATGTAATAGATAACAATACCCATATACTTTTCACTTGACATATTCCAACAGTCTTTACTGTCATTAGACTTACAAAGCAATACTAAAGTTTTAGCTAAACCACTAATTGGAGTTCGAGGCCAAAGAATCTACGAAAATATTGCCACAACAATGAAATGTTCATACAATAGTAAATCCTTATTTTCTAAAAACAGACGTTGAGATATCTTATTTATTGGTAATTTTAATTCTTTAATTTATAGAAACAATATTATTTACTTATTTTCACGTAAATATAAGATATTTTAATAAAAACGGAATTATCCGCAATTATTAGTAACAAAGTTGGTATTGCGCTGGTATCACCTCAGGTGTTAATAACATTTGGTACAGCAATTTAACTACACATAAATTAAAACCCTATTTCTGCATACGTTTAGAAAATTGCAGAATAATACATTGTAGCGTGCTTTATGTTCACATTTCGTATTCGTAAAATTCCTTTGACCTACAAATTTCTTTGGCAGTGCTATAGTTCTCCATTTAAATTATCATAGAGATCTAACGTTTTGTTTTCTTCTGTAGGTTGTTAACAAGGTGACCCACTTGGTTCAGCCATGTTTAGCTTCGCTATACACCCCATCATCAAAAAATTAAATTCCAAATGAAATATACTGGGTGAAATCTTATAAATACTGTCTTAATAAATATGACACGCTGTCGTTTGTGTTCACTGGTAATTTTAAATTATTTACAAGAAAATGTTGTCATATCAATGTTAGTTAAGAGAAAAGAAAAGTTTTTAGGTATTTACGTGTTTTTAAGAAAATCCTAGTTGTGACAGCCACATTAAACAGAAACGCGTAAAAACACTACAGTGGTATATAATGTTTTTATTAGGAATTATTTTAAATAAATTAATTAAATAACAAAAAGGTTGAGGAAACCTGAAAACTTTACTTGACAATGACATAAGAGACTTTGACAGATTTGACAATAACGCATCTGTCGTAGTTTCGTTGGCCTCGAACTCCAATTACTGGTATACGTATGTAATATTTTCAAATAATTTCATTCAAACTGTCCACTCAAAGACATTACCTTTTCAAATCAACCAATCACCATGTGAGACGGCGCTGCGCGCTGCATACTGTCGGCAACCTCTCAAAATGAGCGTCTCAGACCGAGCAGAGTCACAGTTAAAATTATCGTGTTATTGTGTACCTATGAATAATTAGTATATTTTAATTTCTCGCAATTAAAATAAAAAGTAAAGTAGCTCTGGTTTAGAAACCATATTACTGGAACAATTTGAAAACAAACGATGAAAAAAAAACTCGCGGTAATATTATGGCTTGTTTTAGGCTGTTATCAAACAATATATTTATTATACTAATATCATGGGGCATTCCTCCACAAGTCGACCTACCTAGCGTCAAGTCCCCGCCTCCTATATTATTGTGATATGAGCTAGCTTTATTGACTGCGTAACTTACTTTTCCTAACTAGTGCGGAGAAGTAAACTTTGCGCACGCTTCTCGTACGTTAATTTCTCTTTTTAAGGCACTTGTTATGAGAAAAGTCGTTCGATACACGTGTAAAAACTTCTTTTTAACTCGGGTGATTGACTTTCATCCTCGTGGAAAAAATTTTTTTTTTTGCACTTGCATCGAAATGCAACTACTACTACTACTACTATTCTTTCCCTCTTGCTCGCACCAGTCGCGCCAATATGCGTGTGCGACAAGGATGACTGGAAAATAACTTGTACAAACATTAAGTTTAATCACGTTTCTGTAATATTATTATGAAGGCTATTCTTCTGTTTCTACCTATCGTTATCCCGGCTTTTGCCAGGGTCCGTACCTACCTTTCCTCCTCTTTGCGCGATCCTGGGCATCTTCATACTTCACTGTCTGTCCATCTGTCTGTCTATCACCAATATGTATCTAATGGATAATTAGTTGAAATTTTCTCAGATGATGTACAATCAGCAGCAGATATTGCTAAGCGTTTTCAAAATAAACTATGCACGACTATTAGAGTGTGTTAAGATCATTGTGAACACCCTACTCGTTAAGCAATATCTGCTGCTGATTGTACCTACCTAAAATATTGCCGATATAACAAGAAACACTAAAAATAATTAAATATTTATATAGCTATGTTTTGTCGTGTTTCGAATAATAACAACATAATTTAAAAAAAAATATTTCTTTATTATTGGACGATTAGTATATGAACAAATAAATATATTTAGCATGTGACCATCTTACACATATCAACCTAGTCCCACAATAAACTCAATCAAGGCTTGTGTGAGAACTAAACTACAAAATATGTAATATATAGAATAGATACATACAAATACTTAAATACATATTGAATAGTTGGAGTCCTAATTTTATTAATCTGTACGTTACGTAGGTATGAACATGGCATTTTGATTTTAGATTAGGCAATCTCTTATGGACCTATAATGATAATCTATCAGGTTTTATACTTGCAGACTATTTTATTCAAATAATTTTAAGTTTTATAGTCTACCTAAAACCTTCTCTTCTTAAATCACTCTATCTATATCTATAGAAATCCGTTGCGTAGGTGTAAAGATTGAAGCATACAATAGGGATATAGGGACAAGAGAATGCGACTTTGTTTTATATTATGTAGTGATTTGGAAGATTATAACCCCTTTATTCATAACCGTCTCCTAATTTAGCAAACTGTTTTTGGGGTTCCGTTGCCAAAATTGCAAAAAACGAAAACCTTATATTCGTCAAGTCATGTCCGTCTCTGTCCGTGTGTGTCTGTCTGTCACATCCAATTTACTCGGAAACAATAAATGGAATACTCGGAAGTAATGATATTTGGTGAGGATTGTGTTGTATGAACCGCCAATGATATATAAGTAAAGATACGTTATACTCTAACAAAATGAGCGAAATAAATACTTCACACCATACTTCTACAATTTATTGATAGTTGACACTTTTCTTCCTACAATTTATTGATAGTTGACAAACACTTATCTTCATAATTCATAATGCGTAAAAGAGATGGTAAAATACATATACTCGTATTTAATAAACGAAAAAGAGACAAGATGTATCTCTTATAGTTTTTGAGATAGGTTGTTTTAACTGTATTTTTTATGATAAATTGATAGTGGTACGGAGTCCGACTCGCACTTGGTGCGTTTTTTAATTCATAATACATACATAATTATTATATACGTATAAAAATCAACTACAGGAAACAACGTATCACTTCCTAGTAAGTTTGTGTGTCTGTTGGTCCATACGGAAGAAAACGTTGATTTAAACTGAATACCTAAATTCTCAAACTTGAAGTCTTCCTGACCTAAAAACTAAATAAACCTCCACGTTAATGAAATCAGAAGATCTGTTTGTCTGTTCGTCTCTGTGCCTGTTCATAGCCTGGCTGAAAGTTATAGTTTGCCTGTCGATTTGACTGCCCACCTGTTTTTCTTTGTTTGAATGCATGATTTTTGTACATGTGACCGTTTCAATTCGTAACAGATCCCTGTAAAATACACTGAGCAAATTTGATAGTCACCTACTTACCTATGTGTAAACATAATTATTGATAGGCAAGGTTTTGTATATTTATTTTAAAATGTACTTTCTGCAAATAGGTAGGTAGTTAAAATATTTTTTGTGCTGTCCACATGGCGTGTTAAGAAATTAAAACTTGTTTGAACCCATTGAACTTAAAGATCTAGAGTATTTCCGCTGGGAAACAATTTTTATTATAATAAGCGAACTCTGATTCAGAAAATATTATTTTGCATCCGTCTGAATTTCACAACTGATTCTTGTAAAATGGTATGTAATGAGTATAAGTTGAGTGGCCGTGTGGTGACGGCAATAGAAATACATTTGTTACCACCCCAACTCTTCCCTTGGGTGCCCTAATAGTCAAATAAGGGATTCGAAGTGTCACTGACCATTATTTATTGAATATTGGATGATGGGCAACAGCTTGCCCTGCGTAGCGATTATGGGTATTTACTTCCTAATGCGTCCGTATGCTTAGGTACCTAATACGAGAGGCCTTTGTCCAGCAGTGGACTAATTATAGACTGATGATGTGATCTGAGTTTAAGTTACCGTACGAGCCCAACACTTGCCCCATTCTTGATGGTGGATGTGATAAATAAAATCACTGATCTATGGTTATGATATAATTTACTGTAAACTAACGCATGAAGAGTATCAGCTACGGACGTATAAACGTTAACGAATAAAATAATTAAAATAAGTGTATTAAGTCAGCGTGATCGTGGGTACAGCAATTATATTTAATGCTGTCGGGGGGATGTGCAGTGCTTGCAATGTACAGTTACTATAACTTTTCTTATGACATACATAAAGAATTACCACATGACTTGATGCCCACCTGACGGTGTGTTTATTTTGTAAAGTTTCAAAATCATTGTTTGTATGTCTGTCTGTCTCTCTGTCTGTTTAGGGCTCCCTCTACATGGCATTTTTTTTTCGAAACGCTTATGTTATAAGAGACTTGGCATAATCAATTTTTGTAAACAATATTTAGAATATTACTTTGCCAGAAACTATTTTGGCATATTATTATTTAGGTCATGTGTTATTTCGCAGAAATTGGATGTCCATATTTTTGGCATAGGTACGTAATTATACACGGTGTTACGCGAGCACTGCCAAAGGTTTTAACTATGCATTCTAGACATCAAAATAAACACAAAATATTATGATACCTTATGTCAATTCCACCAAAAAAAAATTTTTTTTCTTTTTTTTAGGCCGATTTGAATACTTTTTAACATTTCCAGTACTTTTTATCACAACAACAATTTTTTTAAATTATTTATTTCAATTGTTTTTTAGGGTTCCGTAGCCAAAATGGCAAAAACGGAACCCTTATAGATTCGTCATGTCCGTCTGTCCGTCTGTCCGTCTGTCCGTCTGTCACAGCCGATTTACTCGGAAACTATAAATGCTATAGTAACGAAATTTGGTAGAGATATGTGTTGTATAAACCGCTACAGGATTATGATACTAAATTGTAAAAAAAACCATTGGGGTGGGGGCCCTCCATACATGTAACTGAGGGGTAGAAAATTTTTTTTAGTTGTATATAAGCGTGTGGGGTATTAATAGAAAGGTCTTTGAAAATGATGTGAAGGTTTATAAATCTTATTTTTATTCAAGCAAATCGTTTTCGAGATATCAGCTCTCAAAGTCTGAAAAATGTGTCCCCCCCCCTCTATTTTTTAAACTACGCTATATAAAATTCTAAAAAAAATATATGTTATGCACATTAATAAACTCTATCAACGATTTTTGGTTTGATTAAATTATCTCCTATAGTTTTTGAGGTAGGTTGATTTAACTGTATAAATTGATAATGGTACGGAACCCTCCGCGCGCGAGTCCGACTCGCACTTTGCCGGTTTTTAGGTACAGGTTATTTCGACAAGTCTATCCGTATTTTTTGATTGTCAGGCAAAAGGTGTGGTAATATTAGAACACATTGTGGTAGCATTGTAATTCAAAAGAAGTTAAATGACGAGTTACGTCGAAAAACTTATTTCGAAAAAAGGTTGATTATCTCTGAAACCAAGCCGAATCCAGGAAATTTTGTATAACATTAAAGACTCTAAATATGGTCAGGAATCCAGCATTAAAATCTTTCGGAATGCTGACGTAACACCGTGTATACAACTCTCCGAAACGTACTTCACATACATATATTTTACGTTAGGCAGAAATGCATTATCTATTATGGTAGATTGGGTTTGGTACATATACTTATTATAACGATATGTAATAAGACAATGTTAAGAAAAAGATGAGGTGATTGGTTGGTTAGGTTAGAACAACGATCTTGACTACCGTTCATTATTGCTGTGGCAAACTGGGTAAGGTTAGACTAGAACAATTGCGATCTCATTAGCAACTCACTGCTACGACAAAGTGGGTTAGGTTAGAACTGCCATCTCATTATTAAGTCACTGCTATATCAAAGTACGTTAGGTTACGTTAGAACTGGGTAGGACAAAGTGGGTTAGGTTAGGTTAGAACTGCCATCTCATTAGTAAGTCACTACTATATCAAAGTACGTTAGGTTAGGTTAGAACTGCCATCTCATTAGTAAGTCACTACTGTATCAAAGTACGTTAGGTTAGGTTAGGTTAGGTTAGGACTCATACATTAGCGCTTGCCTGATAGCCGGGTGCCCACCCTGGGACCTTGAGGCAGAAACTCTGGCAGAGGTTTATTGGAGGGTGAAGGAGGCCAGAGCGAGTGACAACTATCCCGCTCCGCAAGAAGTCCGCAAGTGGAGGGAAGAGTCCAGAAATGGCCTCTTTGAAAAGTGGGAGGAGAGATTAGAGATCCCGGGAGCTAGCCGGGAACTAGTGGAAGCCGTTCAACCCGTCCTTAAAAAATGGGTTGACCGTAAACACGGCAGCAGCAGCGTAAGTCATGGCGCAGAAGGAGGTGGCAGAGCGTGCGCGAGAGGACGACGCAGATGCGCCCCCTCAGCGCCGAAGAAGAACAGGGCGGCGGCGCAGAGCCTTTGCAGGCCGAATGCAGCTGCCGTAGAGAGGGACCTGCGGGTGATGGGCCGGGAGTCCAGTCATCCGCCCTGAGAGGTCCCGAGCCGGATAGCCCTCGAGTGTTCCGAGGTGCTGTCGGCGGAGTAGGCTGCTGAAGCAGCCGACAAGACGGGCCCGCAAGGGCAACGCTCGCGGGGTTCTCGGAGGTGTGCAGCAGCGTTCCCGAAGCCCCGCACATAGAGCGAGCGGTGGAACGGTTAGTCCAGTTTAGTCCGTGCGAGTCGGACATAACCACCCGGTTGCTCCCGGGCCGGGTGGTATCCATAAAGGATTCCCCTGGGTTAAAAAAAAAAAAAAAAAAAAAAAAAAAAGGTTAGGTTAGGACAAAGTGGGTTAGGTAAGGCATCGGTCTCACCGCGAGCTACTAAGCTATGAACTATCGGCTACAAACACGAACAAAAGATACGCACTCTCGTGTAAATATAAAA
This sequence comes from Thaumatotibia leucotreta, assembly GCA_025490895.1. Taxonomy (NCBI): domain Eukaryota; kingdom Metazoa; phylum Arthropoda; class Insecta; order Lepidoptera; family Tortricidae; genus Thaumatotibia; species Thaumatotibia leucotreta. The sequence continues at coordinate 89,425 of JALPQI010001719.1, forward strand.
TATTTTAAAATAAAAATAAAACCGCCTTCAAAAATTCGCCCAAACTAAAAAGTCAAAAATAATTTTAGTTCCTACTTCTTAGGATTTCCTACACAAACCTTTAAACCTTTTACCTTATTCATTGAAATAAAATATTATGGCTAGGTACGCTACAGATTTCTTAGAAGTCGGTGCCAAGCCAATTTTTTGCTTTTTAGTAGTGTAAAATCGTTATTTAGTATGCTCTAAATACTTATAATTAGAATGTACTGCACTGTAATAGGCCAGAAAACCTGAACTGGATACCTTAAATATTCAAAGAATTATCCCATTATGAAGGAGATATACATTGTATCATCAGCAAGTATGAATAATTTCAAAGATTATAGGTAACAGCCTTAGCATGCCTATATTATTTAAAGAATCACTTACCGCTAACCAACATGTCATAACTACTAAGCAAACACTTAAATAGATCTCGAAAATATATGACAGTTGTTATATTCAAAGAATTATCCCATTATCAAGGAGATATACATTGTATCATCAGCAAGTATGAATAATTTCAAAGATTATAGGTAACAGCCTTAGCATGCCTATATTATTTAAAGAATCACTTACCGCTAACCAACATGTCATAATTACTAAGCAAACACTTAAATAGATATATTCAAAGAATTATCTTCCAACTCCTAATAGTTAAGGAGTTATACCTTTCGTCATCAGCTCACCAACATGAGACTATGACCACCTAAATGCAAATACTCAAATAGCTTCCAAAATACATGAACTGTGTTATATTTAAAGAATTATCCCCCAACTCCTAATTTCTAAGGAGTTGTACCTTTCATCATCAGCTCACCGACATGAAAGGATGACCACCTAAACGCAAATACTCGAATAGCTTCCAAAATACATGAAATATGTTATATTTAAGGAATTGTCTCCCAACTCCTAATCTCTAAGGAGTTGTACCTTTCATCATCAGCTCACCAACATGAAAGGATGACCACCTAAAGGCAAATACTCAAATAGCTTCCAAAATACACGAAATATGTTATACTTAAAGAATTATCCCCCAACTCCTAATTGCTAAGGAGTTGTACCTTCCATCATCAGATCACCAACGTAAAAGTTCATGACTAGACGCAAATATTTGAATAGTCTTCGAAAATAAATGAAAAATGTCATGTGTGCCTACAACATTTGAAGAGTTCCCTCGATTTCTCCAGGATCCCATCATCAGATCTGGATTCGGTGACAATGCGACCAACTAGAAGGTATACCCATTCAAACGAAAAAAGAATTTTTCAAATCGGTCCACGCGTCTTTGAGTAATCGGGGAACATACATTAAAAAAAAAAAAAGATTTCGACGAATTGTAAACCTCCTCCTTTTTGAAGTCGGTTAAAAAGAGAGTGTATCTTTTATTTACATGGGAGTGCGTATCTTTTGTTCGTGTTTTTTAACCGATAGCTCGCGGTGAGACCAGTGCCTTAGGTTAGAACTGCCACCTTATTAGTAAGTCACTACTATAAGTACTATATCAATGTAAGTAGGTTAGGTTAGGTTACAATTGCGACCTTATCAGCAATTGACTGTTATGACAAAGTGGTTTAGGTTAGGATACAACTGCGACCTCAGCAAGTCAGCAGTAATTCACTGCTATGGCAAAGTGGCTTCGGTTAGGTTAGGTTAGAATTGCGACCTTGTTAGATTAAATTATGCTCAATTAGTAAGTCTACAGTAGAGTAAATTGTATTTCCATTTCAACAATTATAAAGAAAAAGAAATGTATTTTCCTTTACTGTCATGGCAAAAAAACTCGACAAGAAAACGTTATGCATATCTTGCACGGGAAAGAGAGGGCTGGGAGATACTCCAACGACAAGTGAATAACTCTGTGATGATGATGATGAAGGTGACCGTCTGTTCATTATAAGAAAAAGATTTGGGAGTTCAACCCACAGTCCCTTATATTCCAGTATGTGTGTCTATTTGTCCGTCCGTGGCTAAGTTCGGCGATCGTTAAGGTGCATGCAGGCCAAAAGAGCATTCGCTGTTCTAACCCCCAACTCTACGAAATTCGATCGTTACACGAAACGAGATTCGTTGATTTCGTAGAGTCGGGGATAGAACAGCGAATGCTCTTTTGGTCTGCATGCACCTTTAGTATCAACTAGAAAGCTTAAATGTGGCATGTACATGTATATTTTTATACCACCGACAGAACTATGAAAAAAATTAAATTTTACGGTAAGTATCTATAGAGGACACGTAAAATGATGATGTTTTATTTGCACTTTCACCTTATGGTATGTGGTGTCTTTAGGTATGTGACCTTGTCATCAAAAGCGGTTGTTTATGCAATATAGAAATAGATAAAAATCTCTTGAAAACTCCAAATAATTGTGCCAGGGAGACACTAAACTTATTGTTAGAATAATATTTAACATATATATTTGTGAAAACACAAATCAAATTATTTATTAACTAAATATTTTGATTTGTACTTTTTATTTTTCTCCAGTAGTCACACTACTTAATACTATATAAATTATAAATATTAAATGTCATATACCAAAGAGGGCACTCGGAGTTGATTTGACATCGATAAATGTTATGTTGGCTTTTTAGTATTATCTTGGTATGCAGTTGGGTTCCGTGTCATAAGATAGGCCTGATGATGAAATTGGACGAAGTTCGAGGGAACTCGGAGTAGGTTTGAGACAATGATATCCTACGATGACTTTCTAGGATGAGCAGTTAGGTCAAATACCACAAGATAGGCCTGATGATGAACTTGGAGGAAATGCGAGGGAACTCGAAGCTGGTTAAAATCATCATCAATATTATCGAAGCAGATGTTAAAACTAACATGAAAATGTTTATCACAATATGTAACTATTATGTAGATGACACGTGTAACAATGATAAAATGGTGTTAAAAAAATGATATTTCTTGGACGTGAGAAAAACAATAGTTTCCTTGGGTTGCGTTGTTCTGTTCCGTTAGAGTTGGAGATGTGCTATAATTACTTATTCTGTGGTGAAAGTGAGTCTGTTATTTATATACTAACTTAGAAATTAGTAAATGTGTATTGTACAGGTTAAAGTATATATTCATTTGCTACTTAAGTACCAACTAGTTAATCTGCCATATCTGAGGCAGCCCTGTTGCGTGATTGTGCGAGTTGCGCGTATACAAACATACCCGTACGCACACATAGGCACAGACAAATGTCAGATTTAGTTTTTGTATGCCGTATCCACCCTGTGACATAATTGTATAATTTGGCATGTAATTCAGGATAATATTTTTCCACAGCTCCATTTCGTCACAGGTTTTTTTTCTTCGTGGCATTTTTAAATCACTCGGCAATAATTATTTTGTGAAAAGAGTTATCGGTATGGTTAAATTAATCGACATCCTTTCCAATAAGCGACAATACCAAATAGCAAAATTGGCTAAGCAGGTATACCCACTAAAGTTAAGTATGGAGGGTAGGTATTAGAAATGAGAAATAAATAATGTTGATAAATTTAAACCTTATCCCCTGATCTGTGTAGGCGTCCTGAAAGGACGTCTGTCACCAATGTAATTGAAATTTGAATTTTATTTTCAAGGTTTATTTTCCAGTAATAGGTACTTTTTTGACAGACCACATATACATATGACCACATATATATATGTGTATATATATGTATATATACATGGGTTACTTTTTCACCAGTACAAAAAATCAACATACGTAATAGTAGTCCAAGTTACAGAATACTAGCATTTTTTGTTAGTAGGTACAAAAAAACTGAAATACCAATGTTTTAACTTATCCGCAAACCTAACAGGAAATTTGGACGCATTGCGCATTATCAATGTGCATAACTAGCAAAACACACGAACTGGCAACTATTTATTTAAAACGTCATCGCACGCGGCATGGCGGGTTGAAAAAGCGGCGGCGGTAATGTGCATCGGGTATCAACTTATCATTATGCCTTGGCAAAAATATCTTACTAGATCCCAAATCCTCCGTCTTACTTGCACGGGCTTAGGACCGTCAAAATAAAGAAATTTTCTGTGTGTTAAATTTGTCGAATGTTTTAAATTATGTCGGGGAAACGTGATAAAATTACAAAGTAGCACAGAAACTTTCTTTATTGAGGCGTATTTCAAAATTTTAAATCAACTTTATCTACACAAATATCGTTAAGTGCTCTAAAATGCGTCCAGAAACAATAGACAATGACCAGCATTACCCACCATCAGAACTTGGCACATACATAAAGTTAACATTATATACGATTTTTCCGGAGGTTATGAGTTTTAAATTTGGAACAGCTGTCAGATTCAAGTGGGGTGCCTATTCTGGTATCTATAAATATTCAGCCAGTCATCAACACAATAAGTTAATTCAGTATATTTTTTAGTAACAATCGGACGATATTTTCATATCGAGTGACAAGAATAGGGACATCATTCTGGGTAGTCTATGATTTAAAAAAAATACAGAAATTCAAATCGGTGCCATTCCTGCCTTTTGTTTATTGCCTTACAAGTGAAAAATTGTGAAAAGTTGTAAATACTTTGTGATAATATTGATAATTATTTGATAATGAGTGGCAGTGACTTGGATAACGATATGAGCACTCCGCTGGACATACTCAATGCAGCTATGACAGCAACTAACAACCTGTTGCCGCAAAAGTCGAGAGCCAAGTATGAGAAGGCTCTGTTTCTGAACGCATCTTAGAGCACTTATGATTTATGTGTGTAGATAAAGTAGTGTATGCAACTATACGTAATCAGGCATTACGTACGGTTGCATAAACTACTATTATGTACAATGATTGGAATCAAAAAAACATACCTAATTAATGGAGTCCATTTCTCATGCTTATTAATTAATTTACAACCTAATTAATGGAGTCCATTTCTCATGCTTATTAATTAATTTACATGAATGTTTCCTTCGATATTTCCCATCACAAGTTTTCACTTTTAAGTTCATCAAAATGCTCTTATTATTGGACTTGGGCCTCTTCAACGTATACTCGCCGTTTCACCTCACCCCACAAAAAAAGTCACACGGGGTCAAATCTGTTGACCTGGCTGGTCATAACACTGGCATTTTCCAGGCGGGGCACACTTTGTTCAGCGTTAGAGTTTACTCTATACATAAAGCATTTTATCACGCTTACATGATGCTCCAGTACATCATGAATCAAGCGCCGAGCGCCTACTTTACGTATCGAGTAAACGCTAACTTAATCGTTACTTGCCAAATCATGACACTTGCCTTTTTCTTTGGCTTGTTAATCTCACAACCATACTTATATTTATACAATCATATTTTTTCAGTTGAATATTGAAATACAGTTGAAGATTGGGAAGATACTTCAGCGGAAAGAACCTAATGAAAATGTAACGGAACACGTTTCAAGAAAATGGTATTGAACTTGGTGACAAGAAACATTCATATATTTGTAATTAAGTATAATGTTTATATACTATTTAATTTTCGACATTATTATGAGCTGTGTTTTGCCGAATAAATATTGTTACTGAATACAAGTGATGAAAGTGAGCATTTTCTACATGAGTGTCGGTGATCGAAACCGACAAGAGTTAAAGAGGTCTACATTTCAACACCAACATCAAACTATGTTATGCGAATGCATTATGCGAGAAAATATCTGCATACAGTACCAACCAGACTGTGCAGAAAAATAGGGGAGAGTGGGGTACAGTGAATAAAGGTGCACTGTGAATATTTTGCATTAGCTTTATTTATCGCTTTAATAATCCGGTATTCTTTTTTCACGAATTTGCTCATCTGTGTGATACTAATATTGGAGTAACTAAATAACGGAAGATACTTTCAATTATACCTGAAAAGTCTTGTTCTTGGTTTTTTTTACCTCAAACTAGGAACTGTTCTGTGATTTTTGATTGAAGAGGTAACTTTAGTTCACTTTTTTATAATGAAAATGATTTTAAAGCTATATGTAAATTATATACTTGTGCTGGAAAATGTGTCCTCTAAGGAATAGGTGGGACAATAAGGTATCTAGAAAATTACAAATAAAAATAACACCACTACAACATTTGTAAAAAAAAAAGGGATCCACTGTACCCCACTCTCCTCTACTATGAAAATTCAGTCTTGCACTCGCGCAGAAAAATATCACATTCTGTGGAGTGAAGTTCAGGTAGAGTTCTTATGAAAACTGTCACCACTCTTAGTAACCTCGTATGTCACTATTGAATCGGAACTGAGATACGTACGCACTATAGGAGTATCTTAAAGTCCGTTGGCTCAACTGCTACTTTTATTCCTATGTAAAATAAGAGTGACAGCTGGTAACCACAGTTACCAAAAGCTATTGAGTGGCTATTATGGATCGAATATACGCTGTGTCGAAAATCGTAGAAATAATGTATCCTAAAATCAAAATTAATGTTTCGATTGGACAATCGACGTATATTTGTGACCGAGATTGTCATCCCATAATCTCGGTCACAAATATACGTTGGCTCGACTGCTACCGGCTCGAATATTCGCTGGGTCGAAAAGTGTATAAACGAGACCATAATTGTAATTGGTTACCGGCGCAAACATCACACTTGTAAACAAAATGTAAAAATTGTCTCGCTTGTACTCTGTTTGGTTAGGTATTTTAAAAAGGTAAAAAATCTTGCACTATCTTTTTATTGAAAAATGTATTTAAAAATCCAAACTAGGTACTTAATGAATCAAAACAATGTAAATCACTGTATTCCTTTGTTATATTACGTATATTTGGTAAAACTTATTTTCTATTTGTAGTTTTCAATAAAAAGATACTGCAAGATTGTTTACCTTTTTTTAAATATCTAACCAAACCGAGTATAGAATATAGAGCAAGAATATATTATGTATACAGGGTGTGGCCTGTAATAGGAGCAAAAAATGAAACGGTACACTAATAACCCAATAAATAGTCATAATTTAATAGTTAAAACTTAAAAAAAAAATTTTTTCCAAAAAAAAACAATTTTTTTCCCGTTTCTTATGTACTTTTACTGCAGTTGACTTATACCAAAAAAGTTAAATCGGTGTAACACAAAAAAAAAAATTTTTTGCTATACCAGTTAAAAAACCATGAGTTCAAAAAAACTTTTTAGCTCATTTAGTTTTATGTCCACTGAACTACCAATATGTTTAATCATTAATAAGGTACAATGTTGTGATACCTAGATACATCACTCATAGGTCGTAACTTTAACATACTGTTTCTCCTTAATGAATAACTTTAAAACACTGGGACCTTTTGCGAATAACTAGAGGCAGTCAGAGGAGTCTTCCATTTGATTTTTTGCTCCTGTTACAGGCCACACCCTGTATAAAAACTATAATATGTATGTGTCAACCATTCGGCAACCCATTATCTCGATTACATCGTTAATAGTAGCCCCAAACTTTGGTATTAGGTACTATTCGTCATCTATTTACTGAAGTATTCCTACATGGATATAAAACAATTTGTACATAGCACAGACGTTGATACAAGAACAGACGAGGCGATGAACTTTCGGTACTCAACAGATTGAAACCTATGTTTAAGCTATGCATATATTTAGGCCACCAATATTTAAATTTTGCGAATATTAGTTCTCAGCAGAAGAGTACAGAAGAGTAGGTAGGTACTGTAGCCGTGCCATGAGCTGGAAAGTAAAGGATACGTAATTACGTAAGGTTTTACTCGATGCGTGCTACGTGCATTCTATCGTGCTCGCGCTTACAAATAGGAGCGAGCGCGATGGCCTGCTCAACGTATTTAATAAAACCTAATGTTACCGATACTTGTAAAGTTATGGTACGGCTACTGTTTATTATATTTACTGTATCGTTGGCCAGTAAGTTAGGGTTTTCGATCTTTTGCAGGCAACGCTATATAGGCGTGTGGTCCAAACAGCTGTCAGATTCATAGGCACTGAACATAAAATATCGAAATTCTAATTGTATTTGGAGGTAACCGTTATAATGGCGGGACCGGATCCTGAATTCGATCGATTCATATTGCATTATTTAGTACTGAATTTGTACTATTTAGTACCTGTTGTAAAAAAAATTGTACCTCTTCTATTTCAAAGTTATATTCAATCAGTCTGGTCCCGCCATTATAACGTTATAATGGCGGAACCAAATCCTGAATTCGATCGATTCATATTGCATTATTTATTTAGTACTGAATTTGTACTTTTTGGTACCTGTTGTAAAAAAATTAGTACCTCTTCCATTTCAAAATTATACTTCAAACAGTCTGGTCCCGCCATTATAACGTTATAATGGTGGGACCAGGTCCTGAATTCTGTCCATATTCTGTCGATTCATATTGCATTATTTAGTACTGAATTAGTACTATTTGGTATTGATACCTCTTGTAAAAAAAATTTGTACCTCTTCCATTTTAAAATTATATTTCAAATAGTCTGCTTCAAATGATCTGGCGGAACCAGATTATTTCAAATATAATTTTGGAATGAAAGAAGTACAATTTTTTTTACAACTGGTACCAAATAGTACAAATTCAGTAAGTACTAAATAATGCAATATGAATCGACAGAATATGGACAGAATTCAGGACCTGGTTCCGCCATTATAACGTTTTAATGGCGGGACCAGACTATTTGAAGTATAATTTCGAAATGTCTCGCCATTATCGTTATAATTACATTTGGATCGTTACATTTGGAGTTTATTAATTTCATAAATGTATGACGACTAGAAAACGGTCGCCGAACTGAAGATTGGGCCCTAAAACAGGAACTCAAAATGACTGACACTAAACAAAATTACTAGAACTTTGTTCATTTCATCCTTTAGTAGATTGGCTACCAAACCAGCTTCGAAATGGGATTAAAATCCCAATAGGTAACTGGCTTTAAATCGGGACTTATCATTACCGGTTTGTAATCAGGTTTGTACCAAATCCAGATACGAGATGGGAAAGTTAGTCCCATTTCATCCTACCAGACGGGAAACTATAATTCCCATTTGGCAGCCAGCTATCAAATCCGAATACCAAACGGTAAGTACTAAAGGCATTTCATGGGAATTGACTCGGAAACGTTTATTTATTTTAGAAAACATTATTCTTTATGTAATGGTTTTAAGAATAAATAAACCACAAAATATATAGAAAATTCAATTCGCGTATTTATTTTGACAGTTTGTTGGTCCTTACGCCATATCACCGCCCCAGTGTCAGAAAAAATATTAAAAACCCTCACTGAGGAAGCGGCAGTGTGAACAGCCAACGATCATCTACATATATATATAGGTATATTTGTTAATTTTACTGACATAGGATCTATATCTACTCTTTGTTTAGTGAGCGAGAAAAAAGCCGACAAATCATCCCTTACTCGCCTCCTGTGGAACCAGTAGCCGTACCATGAGCTGCCCCTGCGTTATTAACGCGGACTTACATAGGTGCTTTCTATACGGGTGGCTCGCCCCAAGACGCGATTACGGTCGGGATGGAAAGTAAGTCCGCGTTAAAAACGCAGCGGCAGCTTATGGTAAGCACACAGTGCCTGAAAGTATCCTTTCCCTCTCTAGTACGTTTTGTAGATACTAGGTTCAAGAAGTACCCACCTACCTACCTTCAAAAATTTATAATAATACATTCTGTTGCAATGCTATCAGACAAACATCTACAGCTAGGAAAACAGCCACTATCAACCATTTGACCATTGCCGTCGGCTATACTAAATAGGCGGCCAAGAAACAAATACCTACATTCCCGTGAGGTTGGAATACAGAGTCCCTCTAGAAGGTTTTTAAATGTTTCAGAGCGGTCGATAATAGTACATTGTGCATCTAGGGAGGTAAGTACAGTATCACTAACGAGAGTGTTAGAAGCCCGACGCCGTAGGCGGAGGGCTTTTGATGACTCGAGTTAGTAGGTATGCCTCTTACCGATTGTGATGCATACAATGTTTTTTTATAACACTTGCAGACAAAGAATATGTTATGAGACGAAATATTGGTATTCCCTAAGGAATTTCGCTTTTCTATTACTCCCACTGCAATATGCACAAGCAATGGCGCGCTTAGAAAGCAAATGTGATGAAAAATGTTGAAACCGCGTAAAATAGTAGGTATTAGCTACTGTAACATGCCTAGGTAGTAGGTACTTCTGAAACATGAACTAAACTCTAGGGGGTCTAACTACACTGCATCCTAATACTCCTGAAACCTCTCTGACAACGGAAATACAGCACCTTGTTTATATGGTATAAAGCATCCGAAAATTGAGCGTCCAGCTGTTCGCCTGTGTCTGGAAAATCTTCGTTGCGTTTGTATTTAAGTAAGTACTCGTACCTAACCTACTTTTAATTGATATCGGACAATCTAATTAGCATGTTATGGGATGGTAGGCGAAAATGTAGGTAAACTTAGACAGGATAACACTATCCTTACATATTATGTAATGTAAAATGTTAGTTGGAGACTAACATAGTAGGTATGTAGGCTAACATTTAGTAATATAAATGTTACTCCAACAAGGTCTAAAATCTAAATGTCCGATAAACCACTAGTACATCATCAGTATCGTAGTTGGTAATAAAGCAAGTCGGCAAATGTCCATCAGATCATTCAATTTGGTCTACTACTACGTGTCTAATGAATATATTTCTTCAATCTTCTAACTCCATAGAACTACCCAAAATACCTACACATTTTATTACTTATTATACTTGAGGCCCTAGCACATCTTGTACAACAATATTGGCAGCAATTTGTGACCTGCTCGCAACTTCTCATCTCTTTTGAATCAATGTAATCAAAAAGGGACGGGTAGCCGCGACAAGGTTCCTGTCATGCACGATATGTGCTAGTGCCGTTGATCAAGTATAATACTATGAATTTCTTAGGTCAATCTATACTCGTAATTATATTGCCACATTGTTCCTAGCGAATAGAGACCCGCTGCGGTAAATACTAGTGTTTTGGGACATAAGTAACTTTCTTGATAACTATTTTATTTACCAGTAAGTAGCTGTACCAAAAAATATAATACTCTAAAGAGTTGTACATAACGGCGACGGATAGGTATTACCCGAAGAGTACGGGAATAACTTCTTTACTACAGCTGTTGTTATATCTGTACAGTTAAAAGTAGGGATTTTAATACCAAACCAACAGTTGGTTTTGCTTCACAAATATACAATACAATATAAAGTCATTTCCTAATTGGCGCCCTCTAGTTAGAACTTAGACCATTTAGAAAAGCTGTTCTTTTAACTGGCGCCATCTAGTTTATTGATGAGTAATGATTGTACAACTGACATTGGGTACTGACGGGAGGTGTAGTAGTGTGCGTTACAGGGTAAAATTACATAATTTTCTAGTTTTTGCATTATTGCGATTTAGAAGAACAGTATTTTGTGCAGGTTGCTATCAATTTGTACATTAGATTTTTTGCTCCTTGCGCGTATCTCAAAACATGTTAACTCTGATCTTCGGTTTAGCAGAAAATGACGAAAATATGGTGTTTGTGCAATTGTAGCGCCATCTTTTAGCAGATAAGCGGCAGGGATAGGGTCGAATCCACCTTAAGTCAGATTGACAAAAAATTGTAGTTGATCGCTCTCTGTTTAACTATGGTCAATTACAATTATATAGCAGATTGTAGGTACTTTTGATGAATTCCAGTTTTACTTTTGAAGTGTCACTGACCATTATTTGATAAAAAATTGATGATAGGCAGCAGCGTCATCATATCATAGTGAACACATTACTGCGATCGCCAATCCGCTTGCCCAGCGTGGCAATTATGGGCATTTACCTCCTAATGCGTTTATACGCATAGTTAATAGGAGAGGTCTATGTCCAAATGTCCAGCAGTGGACTATCATAGGCGGATGATAATGGTCAATCAATTGTGATAAGTATTTATTGAACAGTGGCTATCAGATACAGGTTGATTTTTTATTCACCAGCGAAATTTTACAGGGTTAATACTGAGGTCATATTGATAGTTTTGTTTATGGGACCGATATCATATGTGACCGAAAAAATATGTGATATTCTGATATTCCATACATTTCCGCCTACTAATATCTCAGGGTTTACATGGAAAATCAGTTTTTTTTTATCGTATACATGTATTTTTCGCCATTATTAGCTGATTATATTCAGAGCGAAGAGCTGGCGACTTCCTTGTACAATGCATCAGTATTGCGATACAGCGAGGAAATGCCGCCAGCATCCTCGGTACAATGCCACAAGGGCCAATCTTAGATTGGATTGGATTGACTAATCTAACTAGATTAGTTAGATTTAATTTTAACCTCTCGTGTGCCGCAAATATTTTTTTCTTATAGTTTTCACGTACGCGGATCCACGTTCCGGCATACGAGCGATGTATATCAATTGTACACTTTTGAAAATAAAGACAGTTTTTTTATATTACAGTCACGTCAATAGTCAATATTCGGTAACATTAAAATGCAAAGGTGCAATATTGTAGATGCTTGTTGTAGTTGTAGACAGTACAATAAATATCGATGTTCTTGACAAGGTCGGGGGCTAACGGAAATGAATGCCGAAGGTCGGGGGAGTGCTTAGTCATTTGAGGGAAATATTGACTATGTATTGTACAGGGGGATTTATTATTCACCGTACACATTTTAGAGGTATAATCCGAATCGAGAAAAAGAATCTGTCGTTTCATACAAACCCTGAGGTATTAGTAGGCGGAAATGTAAGCAAAATCAGACTTTTTTTTCTCGAATGTCGGTCCAATAGTAAAAATTCATGAAATGACCTCAGAATTAACCCTCCAAAATTTGGACGGTGAATAAAAATCATACGCTTATTAGCGTATCGTAGTTTTTCCCTGTCACTCTTTTATACATATTAGTACGATAAAGACAAGCACTACAGGTAGCCTTTCGTTTACGATAGACGATTAAGCGTTAGCGATTGGTAACTTGTCTAAACACCCTGAACAGACTATAGACCTTCGCGTGACCCGCGGATATGGACCAACAAAAGAAAACTTTCTGTCACTAGTGTGGGAGACGCTTTATAAGGCATGTTATTAAGTCGTCAAAGCGTCCAAGGAGTGTGAGACGGATCTAACGTGACTCACGGTGAAATCACCTTTTCGAATGGCATACAGCATGATGTCAGGCATACCTGTCACAATAGACCTTGAATGTCATCTTAGGTCACAGTGTTTAGTAATAAACAAAAGGGGTCATATTTCAAGCAAATCTGATTAAGTGAGTGTTTATTTTGATAGTACAGTCGAGTGCATTAATATATAGACACATTTGTAAGGGATCAGTATGGAGAAGTGTATATACACGGTGGAATTTAATCGGTGAACAGGAACCCATTTTTCTAATTCAGTAATCGATGGCAGTCACGTTTATGTAGTACTTAAGTGGAACCAAGTTTTTTTTTTAGCATAATTTTTTTTTATGTTGAAATTAAAATTTATTGTCACCCTACTAATGGTTTAGTCTGAAAAGTTTAATACCTCTTTTCAAACTATCAGCCATAGAAACTTAAAACATAAATGAGCAATAACCACTCACATGCTTTAATTTTTGCGATAGACTCTATTCCTATGTAAAATAAGAGCGATGCATGGCTGATAGTTTGAAAAGAGGTATTAAACTTTTCAGACTAAACCATTAGTAGGGTGACAATACATTTTAATTAAAGTTTAATTTCAACATAAAAATTTGTTATGCTAAAAAAAAACTTGGTTCCACTTAAGTACTACATAAACGTGACCGCCATCGATTACTGAATTAGAAAAATGGGTTCCTGTTCACCGATTAAATTCCACCGTGTATATTAATGCCCTTGACTGTACAAAATGAAGAACTTAGGTATATTATATGATTGTGGAGGTTCCGGGTTCGAATCCCGGCGAGTCATTCAATATAAATTTACTTGATGCCGCTCAGCCGAGTAGCTTAGGAGTAATCGACACTCAAACTTGCACAATTTTTTTTTAAGCCTTCTTGGCTTGGACTAGTATCTAATTTCAGCACTAAAGTAAGGAGAAGAAGGTGCATAGCTTCCTACTAAAAGATCGGATCTCCAAGAATTCTCGAAAAAATCCCTTTTTTTTGACGATCGTAGCACACGACTGACGACTGATGCGGCTGAGCGATTGCTGCATACTAGCGAGAGGGGCGTGGAGAAATAGCGTCATGCATAATATAGTTAAATATAGTCAGGAAACTAATATAGAGGAAAAAATACTACTATTTTAGTAGTTATTGTGGTCATCCGATCTTACATTAGATCCGATCTTAGCAGCCGGGTGTACCTTATAATAAATATCACCTTATAATAATAGATATACTTATATATACATATAAGTATATCAAAGAAAAAACTGAGTTCACCAACGTTCATGGTGGGTTTTCAATATTTTCAATACAGCTTTCGCGGCTGATGTCGAAACTAAACCTGTACTTTGTGTAAGTTAATAACAAGGTATTTATTTGTCAGCCTTGATGCCTGAAACTTATTCCATTATTTACGTCTTTAATATCAAGAGTAGTTGTACAGTCTGAATCACTTGTCCTTGTCCAATCTCGAAGTATTGTTTCGACACGCAGCCCTTCCGTCCGTCGGAAACGAAACACTAGATTATACTCAATGCCGACTAAGTACACGGTGTATAGGTAAATAAATATATAAAGATCTTGGGACATGTTACGCCAATCAACCTAGTCCCACGGTAAGCTCAATTAAGGCTTGTGATGTGGGTACCAAGCGATGATATATATAATAGATACATATATATAGATACTTAAATACATAGACAGCCATGACCAAGGAACAAATATTTGTGATAACTGATAAATGAACACAGAAATAATGCCCTCCAGCCCCGGAACTTCCAGCTTCGTAGGCAGGGTCACTCACTACCAACTAGGCTACGGAGGCTGACTGAATCTACTTTTTTGTCTGTTATTTTCATGGTTACAGTCCCCTGAGTCACGCTGGTTTTATGCAAAATTATGTAACATACTTAAATTATGCAAGCATGCATGTCGTCCATGTTTATATGTGGTCCATGTTTAGAGCAAATGAACACCAGAACAATGCATGTTTGCATAGTTTATGTAGCATAATTTTTCACACCGAATGCGTGATCAGCACGTGCACGTGTGCGAGGCGTGCGCTTTGTAGCGTCGGAAAGGTCATAGTAGATGGCACTCCGCACGAACTGGGCATTTTCGCGAGAAGAGATCCAAAAAAATTTTTTTTTAAGGTAGGTAAATGTAATGTTTTTCCTACTCAGAATAACGAGCTCTTTCAATCTAGGAGAAAAGAAGTACAAGAAAAAAATGGTCCCACATTTTTCATACATTTTACATGCTCTCCACTTTGTAACCGCTGTACAAAGTATTTGAAAAACGGTTACGTAATAGAAACAAAAAGTTGGGACACTTTTTTTCTTCTAGTAGGATCGAAAGAGCTCGTGATTCTGAGCAGGAAAAACATAAAATTTACCTGTTTCAGAAAAATAAGTTTTTGGATCTCTTCTCGCGAAAATGCCCAACTATGGGCTATAAACACGAACAAAAGATACGCACTCCCGTGTAAAAAGAGACACTGCGGTCTCGCCCGGCGGTGATAGCTAGCTGGGCGAGTATCGCCGTGTCTTTTGTTTACACGGGAGCGCATATCTTTTGTTCATGTTTATAGCCGATAGTTCATAGCTTAGTAGCTCGCGGTGAGACCAGTGCCTTAACCGATCTGCGTGTTCAAGATGAGATCGAACGATAAATAGGTAAGTGAAGATGTACATATATGATTATCACATTACCAACAATGTGTGAAACGCTTAAGAAACTAGCAATTATATGCTTTAGCAGTTTCCGAGATAAAATGGTTATTTTCATTAAATATACCGTTAATCTTGGATTTGCCGTTCACATTTGACGTGGCATTGTGGCATGCGGGTTTCGTTCGCCATTTGAGCCTTATTCCAATTAAGGTGCATTCAGACTAAACGAGCATTCGCTATTGTAACCCCCGACTCTACGAAATTCGATCGTTACACAAAACGTAATTCGTTGATTTCGTAGAGTGGGGGATAGAATAGCAAATGCTCGTTTGGTCTGAATGCACCTTTAGCCTACAAGTGTTTTTATTTTATAAATAAATTAAAAATTAATGTATATTTTTGGTAAGTTATCGCTTATTTGAAAACCCATGATGGGTAGAATTTAGACAGACCGG